>JAPJBO010001413.1:0-45938 GCA_030068145.1 Diplonema papillatum | reverse complement strand
GGGGGGGGGGGTCGTTTTGGGGGCTGTTTTTGGGGGTGTTTGCCAGACCCCCCGGTGCCGAGTGGGTACTCCGTTTCCTCCAGATGAATCCGTTCTCCTCGTTTTCGAAATCGAAACCCACTTTTGCGGAAAAAAAGGTCAATCCCCACCAAAATGTTTTCCTGCACTTTTTTGGCAGGGAAATGTACTTAGCAACTTTTGAGCAAAGTCAGTTTCCCCGAAAACCAAGATTCCTGCAGTGCACTCAAAAATCAGCCAAAATCTGGAAAATTGGCCCAAAAAGTGAAAATTCGAGCAAATTTGGCCGATTTACCATGTGCTTTCCCCAAAATGCCAATACCCCCCAAAAGCTGTTTTCAGGCAAATCCGCTGGGAAACGTACTTAGAGAGTTTCGAAACAACGGCACCAAGAAAACCACGAAAGGGCAGATTTTCCCGGTTTCAGCCTGTGTTTTGCACGTCAAATTTCAGGCCTCACAGACGAACCGAGGACGGAGTGGAAAGATCCATCGCGAAAGAGCGCGTTTGAGGGGGTCCCCGGAAAAAAGGGTGGGGGGGTCCCCGGCCACCAGGTGCACCAAACAGGACCCCCCCCCCCCCCCCGGCTCCTTTTTTCTAACACCCCTCCCCACCTCAACCCCGCGGACCCCCCCCCCCCGCCTTCCGTGAGGCATGATCCGACGCTGTTTGGCCCCGCCGGCCTCCCGAATCTGGGGAACACGTGCTTCTTTGGTGCGGTGCTGCAGCTCCTGCTACGGGTTGGGCCGATCAGAGAGATGTACTGGAGCCTTGCGCAGGACCTCCCCAACTGCCGTGGATTTCTCGGGGACTTCCTGGCTTACTTTGCCATGCTGTCAAGCTCTCGCGACAGTGGTGACCAGCGTAGCCGGGATTGTCGGAGAATGGGTGTCCAAGCCATCCTGAGCATGTTCGCAAACTTCTGCGATGCACGGCAGCACGATGCGCACGAAGCTCTGGTAGCGATACTCAGCGCGACTAGTGCGACGCTGGGTCCGGACGAAACGGGGACCCCCTGCCCGGGCTACCAACTCTTCGTAACATGCTTGGAGAACGGCTGGACCAGCTCAGTACGATGCAGTGCATGTGGACGCACTTCTTCCAGCAGTCAGGTAATGCAATGTTTGCAAATTCCTTGCGGAAGGAAGCTGGAAGACTCTCTCCACGTGCACGGGTTTGTGAATCCGGAGAGAGTATGCGACTGCAAGGCTGTAGGTACGGTGGTTGAAAGCATGGATCTCCGTCTGACAGCTGAATGTGTTCTGATGCAGTTTGGCATCTACACGAGAAACGGTGCCAGGCGCCAGAATGACGTGAAACTGCCCCCCTTCTTCGGACCGCCGGACCATCTGCTACGCCTCGCAGCCGTCGTGGTGCACATGGGGGAGGATACGGCTAGCGGGCACTACGTCACGTACGTTGCGCAAGACACGGGGTGGATCCTCTTCGACGACCTGCACGTCACCTCTGTCGACGACATTCCGTGGGGTGACGTTTACCTCGCGGCCTTTGTCCGGATCCCCCGGAATGCCCACGACATGACTGTCCGTGCCCCGTCACCCTCCATGGTGCTTCCCACTCAGGATCGGCTACCCGACTTGCCTGCACCCCCAGGTTCAGCCGGTAATTTGATGAGCCGGCAGTCGGAAGGATCACCTGACTCCTTCTGCCCCTTTGGTAATTCGCCACCCTGCCCGCCCTTGCCGGACTCCCAATGTCTGACACCGCATGGTCAGTTGTTTGAACAGCAGTTAACAGGTTCCCCGGTGCTGCGATGTCAACACTGCTCCGTCGAATGCACGAAGGATGGCCAGACGTTCCAAGGTCTGAGGGGACTCCGCGCGCATGAGAGACGTTGCCACCTCGCGGGTGTGAGATTCTGATCCGCGTCGTTTGAGCCTCATCGGATTCTTGATTGCTGGCTGGTCTATATTTCACTCCGCACCCGTTTACCCTGACTAACGGGAAAAACTCGAAGTGTCTGTACGAGTGAACGCACACTAACATGAGAGGATGAAGGCACGTATATGCCGCCTGGCCCTGTGCTAGGCGTAGTTTGAGGTTGTACTTATTTCCGAACAACCTACCACGAGCTTATCCACCCACACCCCCATTTTTCCCCTTTCTTTTTATTTACTTTTTCCCGCCCGATGTCGCTGATGACTAACGGACCGTCGGACCCGTCCCAACGGGGGTGCTTATGGAAGCTGCAATGAAGGCTTAGACCGGTACGGGCTACATGGCAACCCCTGCTCAACATGTAGAACGTGGGGGGCCCTTGATCACATTCATTACGGGTGTGGTCGTGGTGTCGGTCGCAATAGTCGCTTTGCTAGCCAAAGAGAGAGATAGAGAGAAAAAGAGCGCCAGAGAGAAAAGAAAAGATAACGTTATCTTCCGGAAAAGAAGGGTTACGCGAACCCCCGAAAAAATAATTACCCCCAAAAAAAATATACAGAAAAAAATAAAAACACAAACCGACGGTGACCCCCAAAACCTTTTTCAACCTTTCCAACACCCTTCAAGCTAAACCATTATACAACGACCCCCCCCCCCCCCCCCCCCCCCCCCTCCTTCCCAAGAACGTTTTGCAACCCCCCCCCCCCCCCCTTCCAAATTTAGCAGACGTTGACATTGCCCGTTGCACCCCCCAATCCTTAGTGCGCCCCCTGCCCCCCCCTCCTGGTGCAACCCACTGTGGACCTACTGTGGGACCCACCTTAGCTAAATTCTCTAAGGTGAAATGGTGGAAAAAGTGGGTCAAAAAACTTTTTTTTCGAGTGCTTTTTTGGGAGGATTTGGGCCAAAAAAAATTTTTTTTTCTTGGTCGCTGCTGAGGAAACCACCTTAGAGCGGTCACCACCCTGCTGCACACAGGCCCTGCAGGAGGGGGGGGGGTTTAGGGGGGGGGGGGTACCCACCCACCCCTCGTTGCCGTCCGGCTGACAACGATGCCGAGTTTAGGGGCCTTAGCATCAGCACTGGGGGGGGGGGGACCCACCCACCAAAATTTTGGCGAAAGTAGTGGGCAGTTGGCCCGCCCGGGTAATAATCCGCTGTCCCTAAAGGGGCGGTAGAACTATTTTTGCCCAAATTTTCCGTCGCGCCTTCGGCGCGATGTTGCTAAAAAGAACGCTAAAAATGTTGTTGTAAGCACAGCGGTGCAGGTGCAGATACACCAAAACCGTGGACCTATTATTACAGTTAGCTGCCTGACGAGACTGTCTGTTTACGATTTTCACTGTTTTTGGAGCACCATATGGCACCCAACCCCACAGGGAACCCAGAAGCATTCGGAAACCCCCGAAAACAGACTGGTTTAGGTTGAAAGAACGCACGCAAAATGTGTCGCCAAACTGACGGGGTGACCATAATTGACCCATGAAGACCCTTCTTTTGCCGAACGAAGTTGGGGAGATGTGTCGGCTCCGCCCCAAGACGCCGTACATCGGCGAAAACGGCACCGAAACACCGCCCAGAACCACCCCATAGTAACGGTCTAAATCTGCAAACCCTGGAAGCCTTCAAACCAATACCCTGAAAAAATCTCAAAAAAAAAAAAAAAAAAAACATAAAAAGAAGATCGACGGTAACACAGAAGAGAAACCCCCCCCCAAAAAAAAAAAAAAACAAACGAATAACTTAATGGGTCGCTCCGCACACGGCGCAAGACCGGAGAGCCACGTCGGGCAGCCTGTCGGCCTCCCTGTGTGCCAGTCCGACGCTGAGCCGCGCAAGTACACGGAAACGCAGAGGCACAACAACTACCAGAACATCGAGAGCAACGAGCCGGTCACTGACAAGAACTACGGCCTGTCCCCGGCCCGCTGCCGGTCGTACCACAACCAGCAGACGTCGGACCTCGACGACCACAACGGGCACGGATCGGCCCGCCGCTCGAGCAAAGCGCACACGCGGGCAGAGAACCCGTCGTTTCGCTCCACCTTCTCCCTCGCGCACGAGCCGGAGGAGGCCGCGAAGGCGATGCAGGCGCGGATGACGAAGCCCGACTTCGTGAACGAACCCCGTACGGGACCCATCCGGTGTGAAGATCGCCCCTTTCCCTTTGTTTAAGAAGACGACTGCGGAAGTACAACGACTTCTATGCGCTGCGGCTACTGGCAGCGCAGATCGATGGCTCCCCACTGGGTATTCCAGCAGCCGATGTGCCGGAGATGCACCGGCGGGCAGTCGATGCAAAGCACGCAATGCGCTGCGCAAAAGAGATCACACTGACAGCGTCCCTCCGCCCGAAGCCCGAACGCGTCACTGAAAGCATGGACACAAAGATAGCTCAGAGCATCTGCAGAATAACACGAAAAGCCTCCAGGCAAAAACCCGTTTTCACATTTCTCCTACATAAGCGCTAGCTTGGAAATGCTCGACGATGCTGCCAGACAAAGAACCGAAGGAATCCCAAGTGCTGTAACTACCGAACCACGTGTTGAACGGACGTGAGTTCATGCGGGTCTACCCCAACACGACAAATAACATTAACACAACAGTTCTGAGAAAACAGCACACGAAGAACAAACAGCTTGTGTTTGTATTGTGTTTGCCCCTCTACCTCTATATTTCCTCCCTTCCATTAGGAGTCAAAGCAGCTACGTCGAGTATCTTCTCTTTCCCTGCTACGAACCAACCTTGCGGGTTGCCCTTCAATGTATCGCGCAGGCCAAAAAAGACATGGGCAGCGTGTTTGATCAGAATGATATCCTCGAGGATGAGGTCAACTGGGGCACTGTGCCCGTTTGCAAGCTACCGCGCTGCGCGGAGTTTGACGACGGGGAGTTTGACTGCGTGTTTGCCTCGTGCATCATCGCACACCGGCCGGAGCAGTTCCGATGAAGGCAGGCAACAACTTGTACATCATGCTGGACAGCTGGATTCCTTTTGCCAAGGCGAGCTTTTCAAGGCAAGTTTTGGCAGCCGCTGCTTAACAAAATTTGACGTGGGCGGCTTTAGATCTACATCTGAATGACACCTCAACCACAATATGTTGTCGACAACAAACAAGTAAAAGAATAAAACAAAACTACATTTCTTTTCAGAACAAACGGCCTGCTTCCTTGGGCTATCTTTGAAAGGGCCCGGTGCAGGCAGCAATGAACCTTCTGTCGGATTGGCTCTTGCGAAATTGTGATCCTCACCCAAGGGATTGTCCCGCAGAGAAGAAGTGCAGGCATCAGGAACACCCAGCCCTGTCTGGCCGGGCGGGTCTTTCCCACTGATTTGTCCCTTATATCAAGGGCCACACACCGCGCCTACACTTCTGAGCCGAAGGTACGTAGCACTAAAAAAATGCAATTTTTAATCCTGCTCTGCAAGTTAAGCAAACACACACCCGCACAGTTCTGTCGGCAAGGGCGTCACGGATGCTGGAATCAAGTTCGGCCAAGTTATCCCGTAAATTTGATCCAAGAAGCTGCCACCAGGTCTTATTAGGATCGAATCACGGAGTTCCGCCTTTTACCGAGGCTTCATTTACGAGCAACGAAAATAAAAAAAAGGAGAGGAGGGGGGGAAACAAGCCCGGACGGTGGCCACGGGAGTCAGCCGCTGAGTGCGCTGCACGCTCGTCGTTGCCGAAGGAGACTCGATGTTAGCATTACCCTGCACGAGGCAGTGTTCTGCCTTAACATTAAACTACGATTCCCTTAGCACCCTTCTGGTGGCGCAAACACGCACCACACGCGCAGGGCTATGGGTTCTCGTTTTCCAAAAAATGGTGCTAAGAAGCCGTAAAAGCCGTTTTCGGTGGAAAAGTGGCGTCTCTGCTTCAGAGTGCTCCGACGCACTGCTGCGTGCGCTCTGCGGCCGGGAGAGCCGCGAATGAAAGCTGAAAAAATGAAAAAAATAATTCCCCCATCAGAAGCGACAAAAGAATCCCTCCCGCAACACCACTCGTCCCGCCGGACCATCTTGACTGTACCACCACCATCAAAAATGCTTCTCGCTCTCGCCGTCTCACGAGAGCCAAACGGACCTTCATTCAGCCACTTCAGTGGAGAGTATGTCCACCCTTCCTTACGACAGAAGCATTGTAAGCTTTACACCCCCTCTCTAACGGTAACTGCCGTCGTCTCTTTTGGACGCACGCAATCCGGGCGGAATCCTCCCACCTGCATTGTGTGCATCGGCGTGGCCTTTTGCCGTCTGCGTTCTGACACTGATGGCAACCAGACTGACGGCAAGCAAAGTCACCAGTTCCGTCTGGCTTCAGGCCGTGGACTAACCGAAAGACAGAATGCAACCCCCCAACAAGCAAATTGCCAACCGGAACGCCCCTCGACAACAACTCGAAACCCCATTTGCGATGGCCATTCCAAGCAAGTTGGAAACTCGTTTTCTGTTTCTTCGTTTTTGGGTTTTGCACAAGCCAGGGTTTGCTTTAGGATAGTGGAAAACATTCGGTTTCGGGGATCCGGCTCTATTCACTAGCTAATGCTTTTTTCTGTACCAGATATGAATGAAATGTTGGCGAAATGAGAAGCTCGTCGCCGCAAACCGTGGCGTTTTCACTGGCGCCCTGAATCCAGCTTTACGTAAAAACGATCGGGCACTGCGTTTCAACGAAAACACGTGTGTGTTGGTCAAACTCTGCCTGGAGCTTTAAATTTGATCCCTGATGTTTTCTTGCGAATACTTTTGTGATGCTTCGCGTCCGCAGTGAGGGGGGAGAGCTAAAAGTCTTTGTCGCAGTCCGCTGGACCTCGTTTTGACCTCCCTAGAACCAACCCTGATTTAAGCACTTGCTTTGTAGGAAATACTTGAGGGAGGCCGCCCGTTGCTAATCTACTACTACCACACCCTGTTCGCTTCTTCCCGATACCCACCCCCATTTGTCTTTCTTCTTCTTCCGCACTCTGCTTTCTCTGGCATCTCTCTTTTTCGTTTTCGTAAGCACCTGTGCTTTGTAGGGAAATACTCGAGGTGGCCGCCCCCGGGTGTAACATGCAGGGTCAAAACCTTGTGTCTTTTTGGAAATGGCCAAAATTTTATTTTCCGGAAAAAATGGGTTTTTTTGAATTTTAAAATTTGGAACCAAAACTGCAGTAATTTTTGCGGAAGTTGAGCAATTTTTTTTTTTTCCAAAAATTTTTTTTTAGCCACATGCAATGTGTGAGGAAACTGAACCGCTCAAGTAGGACCTTCTGATCATGATCATTTGCCAAATTTGCCACCTGAAACCACGTCCAGGATTTGGGCTCAGGGTAGTGCGGTCAACGAAAACTCTAGTTTCCCCTTCTTCTTATTTCTCCTACTCTCGCGGTGTACGGTTTTGGGGTCCATCGGCCCCGCGGGAGCGTTTTAAAAAGACACAAGGTTTTGACCCTGTATGGTAGCCGTTCGAACGAACACACCTCGTGTCGTGTGTCTCCCGCCCGTCTTGCAGGGGCCAAAAGTCCCCCCGAGACGGATTGGCCTGTACTCTCACCCCTGTTGTACCTGTGGTGGGAGAAAAAGAAGCGCGCCGAATCATCTGATTCCTCGTCATGAACTGCGCATCGGACGTGAAGCGCGCACCGGAGACAAACAGTACGTGGGGAAAGAAGCGACCGAAAAAGCATGACACGACGCGTGCAAAGAGGTAGTCTGTAGCGGCTTGTGCAGTCTGTCGACACAGATTGTTGCTGCATAACAAGTTCAAACCTGTGGGAATTGGCAGCTAGCTTCTGGCCTCATCGCATATAGCACTCGGTCTCGGCTTTAGACATATTCAGTCTCAGAAGCAACCCACCCGAATTCTCCTGTTGTAGGCTCGGGTGGTGTGCTCATCCTGCCATGCGCTTTGCTCCAGTTCCTACCGGGTACTTGAAGTACTACTACGTGGTACTACGTGGTACTACGTGGTACTACGTGGTACTACGTGGTACTACGTGGTACTACGTGGTACTACGTGGTACTACGTGGTACTACGTGGTACTACGTGGTACTACGTGGTACTACGTGGTACTACGTGGTACTACGTGGTACTACGTGGTACTACGTGGTACTACGAGGTCTTGGGTCCGTATCACGTCGTTCGAGCCCGTCGAATTGATCCCCGGACGGCACCTCCGGAGTATTGTACTGTTCTTCTACCCCCTTCGTAACTGCCCTCCCCCGTGTTTTGTACCACCCCCCGTCGGAGCCATGCCCCCACACACCCCACCCAAGTGGGCGCAAGCCCTACAGAAATACCCATGTTTTCCTTTCTTCTTCTTCTTTTTTTTTTTTTTTTTTTTTTTTTTACACTCGCAAATGTGTGTGCGGAAACTGAACACCCGGGTAGGACCCTCTGTTCAGGGTGTGCGCTCAGGGTAGTGTACCAAGGATTGTAGCACGCACGCGATGGCAGCCACCTGCTCTGATGAGGTCCGCCAGACTTTGGGCATTTCGTGTGGGCGTCTAGAGCAGTCTACCTGGGGGTGACTGGCCCAGTTCATAGCAGGGGACTTCACAACCTTTCCCGGCCATCGGCGTGCTGTGCGCGAGACCATGCCAGCCTTCGCTACGTGTCTCCGGAGGGGTCGCTGCGCGCTCAGTCAGGGTTTCCTTAATCCACGGCGCTTGCAGAGAGTTCCGCCGACGTGCGCTGTGAGTTGATTGGGGTTAAACGCTCGCAGGCTCATGTCAGACACAGCGATCTTCTACCACCCGTCTTGAAACACGGACCAAGGAGTCTAACACGTGTGCGAGGCTTAGGGTATCAAACCCACAAGCCGCACTGAAAGGGAGATGTGCCAATCCTTGAGGACGCAGCACAGCCCGATCCTGATTTACTGGAAAGGGATTTGAGGTTAAGTACACTTGTTGGGACCCGAAAGATGGTGAACTATGCCTATGGGAGACTTTTCCCGACCTCTGCCTGCTATGAACCGGAGCGCGTTCGAACCTGCGAGCTTTGAGTTCTTTTGGTACATGAACCACATGGATTAGCATGCACGCCAACGAACCTGCGAGCTGCGGAGGCGGTTTACCACCGCAGGCAGTGCCCCGCGTGTGTTATTCCTACGAGCGCACAGCGGCGCCTCGCACCGCTAGCATTCTGGTGCGCAGGAAAGTGACTTCCCACAGAACACGTGAAAGCGGTTGACTTTGTGATACGGGACAGTCGAAAAGACCGTTAAAAGCTTTTTTGTTTGCGAATACCATGGACCGCAGAAAATGGATGCTGGTCATCCATTTCCCAAGCGCGCAGCAAAACGCTCACTCCTCAGGGCCGCCTATTCCTCTCGAGCGAGGAAACGACGGGAAATTCGCGCGCCCTACCCGTCTCCCACCCTCACCCATCCATGCCCACTCTTCTCCTCCAATTTTCGGCAAAGCGACTTTTACCGTTCCATACTTCACCAAAGAGGGAGGGGGGAACAAAAAAATAATGAGAAGAAAAATAAAATTCAAATAAATGCGCAACAGCTTGCCGCAGCCTTTTTTCATTCGAGACCGGGCAACCTTACGTGCCTGACTGGCAGTGGATGGTCCGGGTTGCCATGTGCTTGCGCACGTTGGGTCATCACCTGTTTGATGCTGGCTACCCACACTGCGCTGCCCAACCGTAACCTTGGCATGGTGGCATCAATGCTGCTATACGAAGCGGAAAAGAAGCCTGCTGTTTTGTTACTAGTCAAAGTTTGTGATACGGGAGGACACGGATATCTGGGATATATGACGGCACTTGGTGGACGGGGATTTGGAGGGACGTTGCCTTTTCGGGGTTCGTCTGCAGGTCTGCGGCTTCGAGCTCAAACGCAGCCCCGAGTTCTTCCTATATGTCCTCCGCCGACGGCACGGGCGGGTCTTCTTCGTCGTCTGCATCGTCTTCGTCGCCGGGGTCGCCGTCCTGCAGGTTGGCTTGTCCTGCCCTATGGGCGTGAACGAATCGAGCCCGCTTGTGTATTGGGGTCGGCCGCCTGCCCTGCAATTTCGGCCCCTGCGGACAGGTTGTGAAAGGCTTGACAAACAGAAGCCGGCAGGCTACAAACAGAAGCGAAGAAATGCCGGGGTCGTTGCCAGACAAACTGGAGTATCCTGTGTGCCACTAGCAGGCCCTGCTCTGTTTGGCCAGCCAGCCAGGAAAGCTGGAACTGTGAAAGTGGCCCACGTAGAACCGGGATTCTACGTCAGGGTTCAATGCAGTAACTCCGAGCTCACGCTCGTTTAATGTTTTGAGAATAGGTCGGAGGAAGCTATCACACAAGCTTTTGCTCCAGCTTCTGAGGCTGGGCTCCGCCGTGCACAGGTGCCCACAGGAAGTTCAACTCATTCTGTATGGAACCAATCACCTCCTCCCCCTGCGGCCTGCGCCACTCCACCCCTATTCTTTGGAACTGCATCGAATTGCCTGCAGCTGTTGACCAGCAGTCTGTCACAGGCTATCATAGGCTGTACTTTATTGGCGTCTTGCCGTGGACTCTCGAAGGAGAGCGGCACCGGGACTTGTGCCCGGTAAAAGGAAGCACACCAAGAAAGTAAGCGAGAGGACAAGAAATCAAGACGAGCTTAAGAGGCAAAAGCATGACACATCACGTGCGAAGAGATAACCGCGCCGTCGGCGATGCAGATTATCGCCACACATTCTTTGCGTTCTAACCCACACTATCATAGGCTATCACAGGCAAGCATAGTCTATCAGCAGGGGTGGACCGGCTCAGTCGCCCGACACTTGCCAGCTGACAGAAACGCACGGGGGGGGGGAACCGCGGAATGGCGGCGGACGCAGAGGCGGTTGCCGTTGAAGATGCCTGCGCGAAGGCGGACGACAAAGCGCGTAGTCTGCTGCGGGAGATGGAAGCCCGCATGGAGACCGCGAAGGCGCAAACCCTCGCTTTGTTCGCTGCCAACCAGCAAGCCAAGGTGCGGATAGGGGTCAAGCGGCGGAAGCTAGCCGCCGTCTCCGACGACGTCATCACCCTCTCCCAGCGCAAGGCTGCCCTTGAGCTCGAAGTCCGGCAGCTGCGCACGGCCGTGCGGAGCGGCACAGTTCAGCAACAGCAACACACCAAGGACAGCGACCGCGTGTCCACCGACCCCACCCGCACCAGCCTGCTGATCTTGTACGAAGACCTGCTGGGGCTCAAAAAAGCAGCTGCGTTGGCGGCTGGGGTGGAGCACGAGAACCAACAAGACGGCGTGACAACGTGCTTCCCCAGCAGGACCGCCTTCGTTGTGAAGCGTATGCTCTCCGACAAGAAAGGTGCTCCTTCTCTCATGGAGGCGGCGTGGAGCGCGGGCACTTGACCTGGCGTGCAGATTATCTGTAGCGATGACCTGCCAGTCACTAGTGACTTCCTTTTCGATCGTACCATGTCATGCTTCAGGCGTTTGCACTCATTCGAATCTGCTCGCGACTGCTGATAGACTCTGAACGCCATGCGGAGCGGCCCTGTTCAGCAACAGCAACACACTTTGGACCGCGACCGCGTGTCCACGGACGCACCAGCCTGCTGATCTTGTACGAAGACCTGCTGGGGTTAATAAAGCAGCTGGGCTGGCGGCTGGGGTGGAGCACGAGAACCAACAAGACGGCGTGACAACGTGCTTACTCGAGACTGCTGGTAGACTCTGAACGGCCGTGCGGAGCGGCCCTGTTCAGCAACAGCTACACACCGAGGACGGCGACCGCGTGTCCACCGACTCCGCCACCCGCACCAGCCTGCTGATCTTGTACGAAGACCTGCTGGGGCTCAAAAAAGCAGCTGCGCTGGCGGCAGGGGTGGAGTACGAGAACTAACAAGACGGCGTGACAACGTGCTTCCCCAGCAGGACCGCCTTCGTTGTGAAGCGTATGCTCTCCGACAAGAAAGGTGCAGCTTCTCTCATGGAGGCGGCGTTGAGCGCGGGCACCTGACCCGGCGTGCAGATTATCTGTAGCGATAATCTGCATTCGCCGGCGTCGCGGACATCTTTTCGCACGCGATGTATCATGCGTTCGCCTCTTCTGCTCGTCTTGATCGTCGGGTTCCGGCGCGCGTCAGGTGCTTCTCTGAGAGACCGTAAGAGACATCAGCAGGCAGTTCGATGCGACTTCAGGGGTATGGGTGGACCGGCTCAACCAGCGAAAGGTGGGTCTTGAACCGTCAGGTGCGCATGCCGTCCGTGCGGGTTTCTGAATGAAGGTGTCCCGTCGCAACAGCCGATTGTCTTTGTACAGGCGGCATGTCGAATCCGGGGGTTTTCAACACGCCTGACTGGCTGTTCCAAATTTCTGGTGCAAGCGACGGCAGTCGCCACTCACGTTTTTGGGCCCTGTCCCAAGTTAGCCGCACGGTGAAAAGTGGTGCGAATCACGTATCAAGCATTCTGCAATGCTGACGACTGCTACTTCTGTGTGTATTGTGTGTGTGTTTGTGTGTGTGTCTTGCACAAGCACGGTTTCCTCGACTAGCTTCTGTTTTGCCCTGTTGGCGACAGGCCCCGCGGCACTCACCACCACGGAGGTACAACGAACCAGGTGGCGTTTTCAGAGCTCGTTTCTTCTCTTTGAGCACGCGTTGTGCGACAACCGTTGGCGTCGTTGTGAAATACGAGCCTGCCGCAAAAGACTCGACCCCGAAATGTCACCAACACCCTGTGTGTTCATCATCGTCGAATTCAACGCGTTCAGTTGGATTCACCTCGATCCTTGTTGAGGCTGGCGTTTTACCGTGATCACGTCTTCGAAGCGGAGTGGGGTACTGCCGAAACGCAAGTGCGGCCAACATTTTGCAGCGTCCTTCGTGGACAACAGAAGAAAGATGAAAACGAAAAAAAAAAAAACAGAGACCGAACTGGCGGCAATGATGCTGTTGGCAACCGTGCTGAGACGGTGGGATGTCGCCCCCGAGAGGGTTTCGTGGTACAGCGACAGCGAAGCGGCCATCCTGCGAATCCGCCGAAAGGAGCCCGGTGACCCCGTGGCAGGCGTGGTCGGCGAGTATGAGCAGTGCCTCCGATGGGGTAAGGGACACGCCGACAACACCGACATCAACGGCGCAGATGAGGCGGCGACGCGGGCCCTCCAGGAGAGACTTCCGGTTCTGGACGTTGAGCTCCTGTATCGGAAGAACGGTCTGACACTAGTTGTCGTCGGGAAAAAAAAAAAAAAAAAAAAGGCCGCTCCTGGTCCACGAACGTGACGGTCAACCACAGCTTGCAAAGCTTGAGTCGGAGGCAGGACGGTGCTTCAACCCCGTCCGCTCTGCCCGGTGGCTGACCGTCTCGACAGCCGCTGCTGAGCTTGTGTTCAGCGCAAGCGCCAAGCCCCAAGATGCGCCACGCCTTGAAGCTTTAGTTTGGGAAATCGGTAGCCACTTGACCCGTAGGCCCGTGGCTCTACAGTACCGCCGAACACGTGAAGCTTGGCTCCCGTGTAGCAGGCTTTCCCTGGCACCCGTGGACAGAAAATACAGAAACTGTCGCCGCCACCCGCGATGCGGCGGTTGATCTCACCCATTCTCGATTGCTAACCATTCGCCCAGCAACACCCCCCTGTCGTTCCGTGTGAAGACCGTCTTTAAGAAACAAGATTGCCATCGACTGCAACCAGGGGATTAGCTTCTATATCCACATTTGGACTGTCAGTCCAAATTTGGAAGAGCCGGCGGGAGAAAAGAAGAAAAGAAATGGCACTACACCATCACCCAGGCGGCAGAGGTGGCCAATGTGCGATCCGAGGCACTCAGGGCCCAGTATTGTCGTAAAGATACGTTGCGTCGCGCTGTGTTGAGCCCATTCCTGAGTGAGGACGCAAAAAGCCGTCAGCGGTCCAAATTTGGAAAATGGGCCGGAAGCCAAGCTAATGCCCTGCTGCAACACCTTAAACAAAAAAAAAAAGGTACGTACTTCGCCACTCTGTCGCCCTCCGCGGTGGTCTACCTGGTTCGGGCTTTCAGTGGACCAGTCTCTAAACACACTGGCAGGGGAAACAAACAGAAACGACGGGAAACGAAGGAGAACCCGTGGGACATGCAGGCCGGGGCACGCCAATGACAGAGTCTGGCCCGCTTCTGTGTTGCGGAGCGCCGGGCAGCGAGCTGATGCGGAAGCTCTTTGACGCGAGCCACCGCAGCTGGTTTTACCGGATCAAGAACTCGAGCCTGCCGACGGACGACAAGCGGCGCGTGATCCAACTGGTCCACTCGATCGTCGTCAACCTCGTGCGCAACAAGCCGGACAACCCGCTGTCGTTCCTCGTGGAGACCGTCTCAGAGAAGCTGGCCATCGACTGGGTCATCCCTCCCTGCTACGACTACCGGAAGGACACCGCCGCGGTCTACGCGAGCTCCGACCACAAGGTCTATGGGCAGTACGCGGAAATCCGCAAAAAGCTGGATTTCATCTACCACGGGAACTACAGCAAGGAGCGGCAGCTGATGCAGGACGTGCTGATCGAAAGCGTCGTCGAGTCGGGCGCCACGCAGGAGCACCCGTGGCTGATCTACAGCGCCGGCGCGATGGGCGCCGGGAAGAGCCACTGCGTCCGGTGGATGTCTGAGCGCGGGTACTTCCCGTTCGACCAGCTTGTCCGCATCGACGCGGACAAGTTCAGGGAGATGCTGCCCGAGTGGGAAGGGTACCTCGAAGCAGACCTGCTCTCCGCCGGCGCGCGGACGAGGAGGGAAGCCGGTTACTGCGTCGAAATCGCGCAGGAAGCCGCGCTGCAGGCCAACAAGAACACCTGGGTCGACGGCTCCCTCCGGAACGAAAGCTGGTACGCCGCTGAGTTCGACCGGATTCTTAAGGAGTACCCGAAGTATCGGATCACCATCATCCACGTTTTCGCCGACTTGGAGCTGGTCAAGCAGCGCGCGCACGCGCGCGGGATGAGCACCGGGAGGTTCGTGCCGGACGAGGAGATCGAAGACTCGTTCAAGAAGGTGCCGAGCGTCGTGCGGAGCCTCACGCCCCGCGCCGCCTTCGTCGCCCACATCGACAACAACGGGCCGGTGCCCCGCCTCGCGGACTTCTGCGTGCACGGCTCGTGCCAGGTCAACCCTTCCGGCGCGTGGCACGAAATCTCGCGCAGGTTCTCCTCTTGCCCCCGGCTGCGCAGCGAGGCCATCGCCGTCACCGGCTGACGCTGTTTTATCCGCCGGCTTGCGCCGTGCCCTCGCCAAAAAAGCACGTCACACAGCGAGAGAATTCTGCACCCGTCTGCAGCCGTCTCCTGGTTGGGACAGCTGCTGGCTGCTGGTGAGAATCCGCTCGCATGCACGGGTCGCCTTCGCCGTTGAAGTCACGCAGGAAGCCGCGCTGCAGGCCAACAGGAGCACCCGGGTGGACGGCTCCCTCCGGAACGAAAGCTGGTACACCGCTGAGTTCGACTGGAGGAGTATGCGAAGTATCGGATCACCATCTTCCACGTTTTCGCCGACTTGGAGCTGGTCAAGCAGCGCGCGCACGCGCGCGGGATGAGCACCGGGAGGTTCGTGCCGGACGAGGAGATTGAAGACTCGTTCAAGAAGGTGCCGAGCGTCGTGCGGAGCCTCACGCCCCGCGCCGCCTTCGTCGCCCACATCGACAACAACGGGCCGGTGCCCCGCCTCGCGGGCTTCTGCGTGCACGGCTCGTGTCAGGTCAACCCTTCCGGCGCGTGGCACGAAATCTCGCGCAGGTTCTCCTCTTGCCCCCGGCTGCGCAGCGAGGCCATCGCCGTCACCGGTTGACGCTGCCATTCGCGGCTTGCGCCGTGCCTTCGCCGTCACACAGTGGAAATCTGCACCCGTCTCCTGGTTAGGACAGCTGCTGGCTGTCGGTCGGCAGAATCGGCTCGCACGCACGAGTCGCGCTGCCTTCGCCGTTGAAATCGCGCAGGAAGCCGACAAGAACACCTGGGTGGACGGCTCGCTCCGGAACGAAAGCTGTTCGACCGGATTCTGGAGGAGTATGCGTAACGTGAGTTTCGGATCACCATCTTCCACGTTTTTCGCCGACTTGGAGCTGGTCAAGCAGCGCGCGCACGCGCGCGGGGTGAGCACCGGGAGGTTCGTGCCGGACGAGGAGATCGAAGACTCGTTCAAGAAGGTGACGAGCGTCGTGCGTAGCCTCACGCCCCGCGCCGCCTTCGTCGTCCACATCGACGACAACGGGCCGGTGCCCCGCCTCGCGGACTTCGACTTGCGTCTCCTGGTCAGAATAGCTGCAGGTTGTCTGTGGGCAGAATCCGCTCGCATGCACGGGTTGTGGCACACCCGGCTTCCCAGAGATGCTATGCAGTGAGCGGCCGACGCTTTTCCGCGGCTTGTGCTTTTAAGGGACCAACGCGCAAGTAAAAAGGTAAGAAACAGTCAAAAAGTGCGTGACAAGGACAGAGGTAAGCATGTCCCGTCAACCGACGGAGATCATCACAAGCCGTCCCTATGTTCTCAGCATCAGTACCAACTACAACAGCCCCACCCCTTGTCGATTGGTGGCTTTAGACCATGTCTTACACGTGCGCGCCCTGGGTGCTCAAAATGTCCAAGCGGCTGCAGCCAAGCCCCGGTATCAGTCTTCAACGATCCGTGATTGTTCTCGTCGGGGGGAGGGGCCCGCGTAGGTGGCGGACGAGCCGTGGCTCGACCAGACTCGTCTTCACTCGCCTTGACCCCTCGTCCTCCTCCTCGCCCCGTCTTTAACCACAAGCAACTGGCGATGAAATACCCGTTTCGGTGGAGAAACACGTGGCTTCTTGGTCACAGCATCGACAAACACATCGGAACCGAGGCGGAATGCGCTCTTTGACTTGCCACATTGGCCAGTAGGGTGTGGCGAGTCTGGAGCTTGGGCGAGTCAAAAGGCGAGTTTGGGGGCTTGAGGGCCCTAGGCAAAGGGGTCAGACGATTCGCACGATTATGATGAGAATTTATCGCATCATCGCACAAAATTATCGCATATAATCGGCGTGCGATAATATGCGATAGTCCATAATACTGTATTTGCTGAGCGTTTAATTCAGCTAATTTCGTGCAAGCGCCGGCAGGAGCGAGATCTACCAAGCAGCTTCCTTCGATTTTGTTTGGTATCTCGTGACTGTCGCTTCCCGAGACTGACTTGAACCGAAAAGCAAGTACGGGTGTGGCAAGTCCCTAGGGACCATGCCGCTCTGCATCGGAGCATGCGGGCCCAGAGAGCGTCCTCAGCGACTTCTCCGGAAGAGGGCCGTGCGCCCTTCCCAGAGGCTGTCTCCGTGACTCCTCCGGAAGAGGGCCATGTGCCCTGTCCCAGAGACTGTCCTTGTGACTTCTCCGGAAGAGGGCCGTGCGCCCTTCCCAGAGACTGCCCATGTGGCTTCTCCGGAAGAGGGCCGTGCGCCCTTCCCAGAGGCTGTCTCCGTGACTCCTCCGGAAGAGGGCCATGTGCCCTGTCCCAGAGACTGTCCTTGTGACTTCTCCGGAAGAGGGCCGTGCGCCCTTCCCAGAGACTGCCCATGTGGCTTCTCCGGAAGAGGGCCGTGCGCCCTTCCCAGAGGCTGTCTCCGTGACTCCTCCGGAAGAGGGCCGTGTGCCCTGTCCCAGAGACTGTCCTTGTGACTTCTCCGGAAGAGGGCCGTGCGCCC
The DNA here is from genome assembly GCA_030068145.1 of Diplonema papillatum. NCBI lineage: Eukaryota > Euglenozoa > Diplonemea > Diplonemida > Diplonemidae > Diplonema > Diplonema papillatum. Next base: position 28,420 of record JAPJBO010001413.1, on the reverse strand, counting down.
TTCCCAGAGACTGCCCATGTGGCTTCTCCGGAAGAGGGCCGTGCGCCCTTCCCAGAGGCTGTCTCCGTGACTCCTCCGGAAGAGGGCCATGTGCCCTGTCCCAGAGACTGTCCTTGTGACTTCTCCGGAAGAGGGCCGTGCGCCCTTCCCAGAGACTGCCCATGTGGCTTCTCCGGAAGAGGGCCGTGCGCCCTTCCCAGAGGCTGTCTCCGTGACTCCTCCGGAAGAGGGCCATGTGCCCTGTCCCAGAGACTGTCCTTGTGACTTCTCCGGAAGAGGGCCGTGCGCCCTTCCCAGAGACTGCCCATGTGGCTTCTCCGGAAGAGGGCCGTGCGCCCTTCCCAGAGGCTGTCTCCGTGACTCCTCCGGAAGAGGGCCGTGTGCCCTGTCCCAGAGACTGTCCTTGTGACTTCTCCGGAAGAGGGCCGTGCGCCCTTCCCAGAGACTGCCCATGTGGCTTCTCCGGAAGAGGGCCGTGCGCCCTTCCCAGAGGCTGTCTCCGTGACTCCTCCGGAAGAGGGCCATGTGCCCTGTCCCAGAGACTGTCCTTGTGACTTCTCCGGAAGAGGGCCGTGCGCCCTTCCCAGAGACTGCCCATGTGGCTTCTCCGGAAGAGGGCCGTGCGCCCTTCCCAGAGGCTGTCTCCGTGACTCCTCCGGAAGAGGGCCGTGTGCCCTGTCCCAGAGACTGTCCTTGTGACTTCTCCGGAAGAGGGCCGTGCGCCCTTCCCAGAGACTGCCCATGTGGCTTCTCCGGAAGAGGGCCGTGCGCCCTTCCCAGAGGCTGTCTCCGTGACTCCTCCGGAAGAGGGCCGTGTGCCCTGTCCCAGAGACTGTCCTTGTGACTTCTCCGGAAGAGGGCCGTGCGCCCTTCCCAGAGACTGCCCATGTGGCTTCTCCGGAAGAGGGCCGTGCGCCCTTCCCAGAGGCTGTCTCCGTGACTCCTCCGGAAGAGGGCCGTGTGCCCTGTCCCAGAGACTGTCCTTGTGACTTCTCCGGAAGAGGGCCGTGCGCCCTTCCCAGAGACTGCCCATGTGGCTTCTCCGGAAGAGGGCCGTGCGCCCTTCCCAGAGGCTGTCTCCGTGACTCCTCCGGAAGAGGGCCGTGTGTCCTGTCCCAGAGACTGTCCTTGTGACTTCTCCGGAAGAGGGCCGTGAGCCCTTCTCAGTCAAGGTATTGCCTGCATGATCTCTCAAGGGAGGGGCCCCTACTGTTCCACAGGTGTCGTGAGAAAGAAGGTAAGCATGTCTGGAGTCGCACGGTTTTGGGAGGGCAGAGCCGAGGTGTTGCTGTCCGACAGCGGGGAGACCCCCAGGCTGGACCTCCTTGAGGACTGGGATCAGGCGTCGGCAGACAAGGTGTGGGCGGACATCAAAGAGGTGGCAGCGGCGAAGTGGAAGGAAGAGGCGTCTGCGCCGCGTTTGTACAAGATCCTCCGCGTAGTGACGTTTGAAGCGTGGGCGGCCGGCCTGCGGGGGGAGGCAGCGGAGACCTTCGTGAAAGTGACGTCCCACCTGGGTGGCTTGGCCTACGGGTCCCTCCTGGAGTGTGCCGTCAACGACGGCGTGCACAACGTGGACGCGAAGCTGCCGCCGATCTTTCGGTCTGCCGCGAAGAAGTGGTACAGGTGCCACGAGCAAAGGGAGAAGGAGGAGGCCGTGAGGCGGGAGGACGCGAGGGCAGCCAGGCCGAAGGACCAGCCGCTCCGGGTGCTTGAGGTGGCACAACAACTCAGAAGGTATGGCCTGGAAGACCTGCCGGCTGCCCTCAAGCCGTCACACGTGGACCTCAACGCCTTCCAGCATCGCCTCGAGAGGCAGGATGTCGCCCTGCCGTTTGTCGACGTCGCGAAGCCGCCGTTTACCCCTGCTGAGCCCGGTTGGGTGTCGTCGGAAAGAAAGGTCCTAACATCGATCCAGCTTGTTTGTGCTCTTCAGCGGCTGTTCGTGATAGCGGGGATGGCGGGGGCGTTTGGGGAGGAACCGTTGCCCGTGATTTTCGGCTACCCTGCGCTTGTCGCGGACATCGCGGCTCAGTTCGGGTCGAGCCTGGCGAGACAGTATGACGAGGCTGTCCGTCGCGCTTTTGCCAGCGTGACGAAGGCGGTACCCGGCGCGAGGGTCTTGGAGGAAGCCCGCGGCCGCCTCCTGCGCCTCGATGACCAGACAGTCATGCATCTGCAGATGAAGCTGATGGCGCAGTCCGCGAAGAAGCCCGAAGCCAGGCAGCCGGCAGCGAAGAAGGAGTCCAACCCGCCAGCTTGGAGGGACAGACAGCAGCACAGGGGCAAAGGTGTTGTCAGGCCGAGCGCGGGAGCTGAAGGCGCTCCTCCCGCGAAGAGGCAAAACACTACGAGGTGACTAGTCAGTCCCCTGCCCGAATCGCCTCGCCCTGCCGTGGCGAGGGCGTCCCCAAGCAGTCTGGACCCCGAGCCGGTCATGCTAGGTCCCTCCCGCACCCCTCCCCATCAAGACCATCAACATCATCAGCATCATGAATATCATCAACATCATCAACATCATCAACATCATCATCATCATCGTCGACAAGGTCAGCAACAAGCGAAGGAAGGGCGCTGCTCTGCAGTGTCGGGATCTTGTCTTCCCCCCCTCAAACCCGCAGAGGTTCACGACGTGGTGGAAAGGTACAAGTTTGCTGAAGAGTGTGCTTCGGAAGCGATGCCTTCGGCGAAGGAAGTGGAGCGGATGGATGACGCGCTGTATTCTGCGATCCTTTATTGTGCAAGGACCCCAGTGAAGGAAGCCCAGCAGATGCGGTCAGACTTCCTTGTGCGTTGGCGAAGAAGGTCCCTCGAGCTCGGGAAGAGAGAGGGGGACTCGTGCCATGTCGAACTGCTCGCCGAGCTAGTCGCAGACCTGGGCGTGGTAGGTGCCGACGACCTGTTGGAGAACCTGAGGACAGCGTGTCCGATGGTCGGGTGTGTAGGATACGAGTCTCTGTATCCGTCTGCTGGCCCAGGCGTGCCCGAACTCACGACCGAGCAGCTCCTGCGCCGCCAAAGCGATGTACTTGCGCGCTCGGCGAAGGCCATCCGGTCAGACAACCCGGCGAACAAGGGTGCTGTCTGGGACTCCATCCAGAGGGAGCTGGAGGCGGGCTACATGGTAGAGGTGCAGGTGCCTCCCCCGAATGCTGTGTTTCTGCGGCGTTTTGTTATTCGCCAGGTGAAAGCCGACCAGGAGGGTTGTCCGGTGAAACTGCGTCCGTGCGACGATGGTCGCATGGCCCTTGTGAACAAAGCCGTCTTCACTACCACGAAGGTGCGCCTCGATACAGCGGACATGTTCGCGGAGGTGGCGAGGCTGCTGGCGGCCAGTTCGCCCGACGGCTCCTCATTCTACTCAGTAGGGCTGGACCATAAAGAGGCTTACCGCCAGCTCCGGGCCAGGAATGATGAAGTGTGCAGGTGCGTGGTGGCTGAGGATCCGAATGGGGCGATGCGTTTCTTCCGCATGGAAAGGTTGTCCTTCGGCGAGGCGGCGGCCGTCACGCACTACAACGCCTTCGCCAAGGTGCTGGCGAGCGTTGTTCGCCTTGGTCTAAAGGTGCCTCTATGTCAGTATTTTGACGATTTCGCGGCGCCCTGTAGGTCGGAGGATGACAAGGTGCTGGCGGACGTCTTAGAGCTCCTTCAGGATATTCTGCGTACTACGTTCAACCCGGAGAAAACGACACAGGGCAGGGCATTTCGCCACCTGGGCCTCGTGTTCGCGGTAACTGCGGAGGCAGTGAGCATCTCTCTCTCCGGGGCAAGAAAAAGCGGCCTGGTATCTCGGCTGAAAGACGTTCTGGCGCGTGACTCCCTTGCACCGGGTGAGGCAGCGGCGCTTGCAGGCAAGCTCGGCTTCGCTTCGACGGCGCTGTATGGCAAGGTTGGCCGGGTGCCTCTCCAGCCTATATTTAGGCGCGCTAATTCTTCGTCGACCTTTGTCGGCTTCAAGCTCGGCGAGCCCCTTGAGGTTGCCTTGAGCTGGTGGGTTAAAGTGTTGGAGGGGGACCCGAGCACGTTCCAGAGATCGGTGCCGGTGAGGGCGGTCCAGCGTGGCTGTGCCATCAGGTACGTCCTCCTCACCGATGCTTGCTTGTATGGTTTAGGCGCCGTCTGTATAGTACTGGAAGACGATCGTCCGGTGGCTGTCGAGTACTTCTCCTATGCGGTTCCGCAGGGGTCCGGTCTGCCGATCCATGCTCTGGAGTTCGCGGCGGTCTCTGTGGCCTTTCGACTATGGTTCACGGGGCGGAAGGACTACACTGTCTCGGTCTGGGTAGACAATCAGACAGTGCTTGGGAACCTGGTTCAAGGGAAGTCCAGGACGAAACAGCTCCTGGCTCCTGTTCATGCGCTCTGGGAGTTCCTGGCGCAAGCGAGAGCCAGGGTTTGGTTCCAATGGGTTCCCGGGGATCGGAACATTGCGGATCTCCCGAGCAGGCTGGAACACAGATGGTCTGAAGTTGGCTTCTGTGGCCTCAGGCCGAGAGAGCGCGTCCTCGAGCAAGGTGTAGTTGAGAGGGAAATTGCTAACCTATTAAGGGAGGAACGGCGCTTCGTCAGGTGCGCTTCCGCGCGTCTGGCCTCTGCTTAAGAAGGGAGGGAATATTCGTTCCAGTCTGCTTTCTCCCGACTTGAGCTGCTGGCTGGGACCATTGGGATAGAAGCCATTGGGACAATCCCATGGTAGCGTGAAGAGCGCGATCGGGCCCACGGCAGCGCAAGCCCGTGCCCACACGCCGGTCGAGCTGGCAACGGTGGTTGCGCACGCAGCCGTCTGCTTGCGGTCGCGCCGGCTACGCCCGCAACTGCAGCCGCCATGGCGGCCACATTTCGCCGGGCAGCTCATCCCATCGCGCCAGCAATCCAGTTAAGGAACACAACCGAGGCACATTGTGAAATGTATTCGAGGTTTGCTTGGTAGAAGCTATTAAACAGAAGTTAAATTCGGACGCCGGTTTCGGCGACGACGGCTCAGAAGGCAACCGTACCGAGGAAGAATTTAATGAGCGTTTAATTCAGCTAATTTCGTGCAAGCGCCGGCAGGAGCGAGATCTACCAAGCAGCTTCCTTCGATTTTCCCACCCACCCACCCAGGAAGCGGAAGGAAGGAAGGGATGTATTGGGATATTGGGCAGCTCGCCTTTGTGGAAGGTGAGTTCTCTGATGAAGAATGGAGAGAGCTGACAGTGTCGCTGCAGGGGCTCCCGGTGGACTTTCCCCTCCTGTCGCTAAGAAATCTTCCCTACAACTATCTCCCTGGCCCCTGCCGTCCCAAGGTTTCCGTGTACCTTCGCCTCCAGGGCCTGCTCAGAGGGGCAGGAGGTCTCGAGGAGGCCTCGCGGGAGACCCGGAAGATCGAGGGCACGCCCCGGGGGAGACCAGCGAAGGCGAAGCTGACGGCACAGCGCCGGGCGCTGAGGAGTGCGCTTAGAACTCACGTTCCGGAGCGCGCACGGGACCACATAAGGTCCCTGTATACAGCGGCGAAGACGAAGGCCGTCTACAGCTCCAATACAGCGGAGTATGTGGCGTGGTGCAGCGAGGACGGAGTCGAGCCATATCCAACCTCGGTTCGCCGCCTGGAGGTTTTTGGCGGCTGCCTGTCCCTGATGGAGTCGTCGATGTACAAGACACCACACGCTCTTATAAAGGCGATTGTCGCGGAGAATTTGGCACGGGGCTTTGTCCTCCACGACCCAGTGGGCGACATCCCACGCCTTCTGAGGGCGCTTGAGAAGGAGGCTCCCGATACGGTGCAGAAGGAGCCGCTGGGTCTGGAGCAGTTCCGTCACGTTTTCCGCGCAGTGCGTAGCGTGGACGAGTACTCCGCCGCGCTGCAGTTGCTCGGGGAGCATTTCACTTTGCTCAGATCCTGCAGCATGCAGTCGATCAGGACGGAGGATATCCGCCTGAGCAAGGATAGAGTGAGAGTCGTCTGGCACTGCTCCAAGGGGAGAGGGAACTGTACGAGGGAGCTCTGCTTCGACAGAATAGACCTGGTTCCCCCCCTTTTGCTACCGGATGCACCAAATGGAGCTCCGGCCCGGATCAGGTACTGTCCGGTTGAGGTCTTTTCGCTGCTGAAGAAAATGGCGCTGGCAAGGGGCGCCGAGTTGCTGTGCCCTTTCCCCACGTACGCCAAGTACTACGGTGTTCTCTGCGGGACGGAGGCCAGACGAGGGGTGCTGGATAGCCTGCGCAACTTGAGCTCGGCTGGACGGTGCGGCAACCCGTATGGGACCCACAGCGCGAGAGTGGGCGGGTGCTGTACCCTCTTGAAGGCGGGGATGGATCCCGACCAGGTCGTCACAATGGGCGACTGGGCGGATGCGGCGATGATTCGAAGGTACGGCGAGAAGGTTCTCCGTGACCCGCACTGTGTCCAAGCGGTCAGGTTTTATTGTCCGGTGACTTTGGCACACGTGTACACGTCAAGAGGTGCAGCACTCTAGCTGTGTTCATAGGCGTCTTGGCTGCTTGCGGTGGTGCCTCAGATGTACTATTGGTGTGCAGGTTTGTGTTCCCTGGTTTGCTAGAGCTGCCCGGCGAAGGGACAATCCCATGGTAGCGTGAAGAGCGCGATCGGGCCCACGGCAGCGCAAGCCCGTGCCCACACGCCGGTCGAGCTGGCAACGGTGGTTGCGCACGCAGCCGTCTGCTTGCGGTCGCGCCGGCTACGCCCGCAACTGCAGCCGCCATGGCGGCCACATTTCGCCGGGCAGCTCATCCCATCGCGCCAGCAATCCAGTTAAGGAACACAACCGAGGCACATTGTGAAATGTATTCGAGGTTTGCTTGGTAGAAGCTATTAAACAGAAGTTAAATTCGGACGCCGGTTTCGGCGACGACGGCTCAGAAGGCAACCGTACCGAGGAAGAATTTAACCAGTTTTTAATCGTGCGATAATATGCGGTAATGCGAATCGTTTGACCACTATGCCTAGGGCGAGCCGCGCCTGGGGGGGGCACGTGCTAAGGAAGGAGCGGGTGGAACCTCTTCCGATCCCGCTCCGCCTCGTACATTTCGACTACCCTCCGATAACCAGTTCAAAAAATTCAGTTCTTTTTTTTTCACATACGCGTCAGCTTGGAAGGAAATGCTGCAAGCATTTCACTTCACAATCCGTAGGGTTTCGTGGAAATTGCGCAGGCAAATACAGGTCCTCGGGAACATAAGCCGGTAATCTTGAGTTTTCCGGTTGACCATTGAGGCAGAATGGCCCCCCACACTTCCCGGCTGGCCTGGTGGTTCCGACGGTAGCAGATCCACCTCATGATCATCTCGGGTTCTCTTTGTCTGACCCTTCCTGAAGGTCCTGTGCCTTCGCGTGCTACCCTTTTCTAAGAAAAGTAGAGTTTCGTGGAAGATTGCACAGGCACCAACAACCCAAGCCGGTGATCTTGAGTTTTCAGGTTGATCATTGAAGCAGAATGGTCCCCCATGCAATGTGACACTTCCCGGCTGGCCTGGTGGTTCCGACGGTAGCAGATCCACCTCATGATCATCTCGGGTTCTCTTTGCCTGACCCTTCCTGAGGATCCTGTGCCTTCGCATGCTCCCCTTTTCTAAGAAAAGTAGAAGATTGCACAAGCACCAACCGACCAAAGCCGGCGATCTTGAGTTTTCCGGTTGATCATTGAGGCAGAACGGTCCCCCCATGCAATGCAACACCTGCCGGCTCTATCGACCTGGTGGTTTTGATGGTGGCAGGTCCACCTCATGATCATCTCGGGTCCTCTTTGCTTGACCCATCCTCAGAGTCCTGTGCCTTCGCGTGCTGCCCTTCTCTAAGGAACCTTTCTTGCTCTAAGAGAACCCGATCATGAACGGTCACACGGAGACCCTAAAAGCCCGGAATTTCAAGCGAACTCCAACTCTGAAAACACAGTCTAAAAACACACACGAAACGCTTTTCAAAGCATCAACGGCGTGGCGGGCGCCCTGCGCCACGCACTGGTGTCCAAAGGGCGGGACGGACGTCGTTGTGATGTTGGACTCACTCCGACTCGATCGTTCCGGTGCTGCAGGTTCATCCTGGCGCTCTTGCCCGAGCGGACTTCTTCTTTTTCCTTCACTCACATCCTCCGAGCAAGAAACGACAGCTACGTAGAAATGCAAGCAACGCAAGTATCGCAGATACTCGCTTCGGCCAAGAACGTCAGAAGTTTGTTCGCAGCTCGCCGCGTTTTTCTGTTGCCTTCATCTGCTTTTGCAAAACAGGCGGGTACCCAATCGCCACGTGGCGACACGCAAAGCAATTGTCCAGCTCCTCGCAATGGTTTTCAGCCAGGCGGGAGCAGCAGGCTTGGCTTCTGGCAGCTTCCGTAGTTTGAAGTCCGCTGCGAGATGGAAATCGAAAATCCCGAGCATATGGAAAGGCCAAACAACTTCCCTTCAATTCTACTGCGGTTGATCGAGGGTGGCATCAATTGCACTTATCGGTGGATGCCTTGGCTCGTCTGGAACGATGGAGACCGCGGCCAGACGCGATAGTAAATGGAAATTGCAGAAGAGACTCATCAGGTCGTCGAACGCATTAGCGGGCTGGGCCCATGCCCGTACGAAGCATACGCGCAAACGGGTCTGCTTGGATTACGAACACGGGCGGTGAGGGCACGTTTGGGGACAAGCAATCGAGAAGCGCAGAGGCGATCCTGACCATCTTCGCGAGAAGGGCCTCTACGGAGAAGACAAGTTGCGACAAGGCAGCGTAGGCCATTGCCTAGACGGCAGATTTCAATTCGGGAAAGTAGGTTCACGGGGTCGTGAAGGAAGCTAAACATCTCGAGCAGTGATTCAACTGCGGGGCGATCGGGGGTGAACCTTGACATGCATCCATTATTAGGTGTCGTGGCTCTGGAGTCGATGCACTCCGCCAGACGCAAATGTCAACAGGATTCGCAGAAGCTTGGGACCCAAATCAAACGAAGTAGAACCAATAATGAGTTTTGTGTATGTTCTATGTGTAGTAACAACATGAACGGACACGATGGCGTCGTAGCCAACACTTTGTGTTTCCGTATACCCGCGCGGTTCAGCAGTTTTGAAAGTGACCAGCTGTTTTTTGTGTACACCAGATGAGGCACATGATAGCCAGAGTGTCAGGAAACAGCTGGAAGAGGGTAGAACACACTAGTCCGAGCAACCGAATGAAGCTTAGTGCATCCTAAGCACCCGAAGCAACCAACCAAAGAAACTGGGTATATATGTCCGGCTTGTCGAAATAGGGGGGTAACTTATCGAGGTATTTCTAATGCCAATCACTCGCAGGAAAGCGTTGGGCGGACTCACAAGAAGGGAGAGCTGGGGTGAGGGGGAATATCGCAGCTCAGCCCGAATTCCCCGAAAGCACTCTCGAAAGTACATAGGTGACCCGCCCAAGAGCATCTCCTCCCTCCCCACTCTCTCTTTCACACTCACACACAAACACACATCTCTCTCTCTCTCTCTCTCTCTCTCTCTCTCTCTCTCTCTCTCTCTCTCTCTCTCTCTCTCTCTCTCTCTCTCTCTCTCTCTCTCTCTCTCTCTCTCTCTCTCTCTCTCTCTCTCTCTCTCTCTCTCTTTGTCTCCCCTGCAGCAAAGGGAAGGCCAGCTGTACCCAAGAAGGCAACAAGCATCTTCTACGAAAGGACCATCCGCACAGAGTTGGCACCAAAGCAAGGCAGCAACCGTGCAGAAAATCTTTTTCGTCTCGGCTAGAAAAAGAAAAAAACACAAGTCAGCATCATCAGCAGAAAGGGGAAAGACCGCCCGCGGAAGGCGTCCGGAAAACTCACCACTGCCAACCCGAGCCAGTCGGCCGCTCTCCTTTCCACCGCCGGATAAAAAAGAAGTATCAAGACCGAGAGAGTTTGAAAGACTTGGGAGCAAAAAAAGAAGGAAAAAAAGAAGAAAAAAAAAGCAAAGCAAAAGGTCGAAAGACACCAATCTGTACGCCCATTCGGGATCGTCGGGAACACAAAAAAGAACAGAAAAAGAAGCCTTCCTCCCCCCACGGTCCGACCCCTGATTTCCTCGCCGCGTCACCCCCGGTTTCTGTGACGATGACCGAGGTGGCGTACCGCGCGCTGTGCCGGAACATGCCTGGCAACGAGACCTTGTCCCGGCTGTTCGAGCCCGACGAGCGCCGCTGGTGCGCCGGGCTGACCGCGTCCGACCTGACCGCGGACAAGAAGCGGGCCGTCATCCACCTGCTGAAGGCGCTCGTGGTCGCTCTCCTCCGCACCAAGCCGGCGAGCCCGTTGTCCTTCCTCGTCAGCGCCGCCGCCCAGCAGGTGACCGTCGACTGGCAGGTTCCCGACAACTACAACTACGTGCTCGACACTGCGACGGCGTACAAAGTCGGCACGACCGACGTGTACGGTACCTACCAAGATATCCGGGCCCGCCTGGACTTCGGGTACCACGGGAACTACACGAGGGAGCGGCAGATTTTGCAGGACGTCCTCGTCACCGACGTCGTGAGCGCTGGGACCCGGAAGGAGCACCCGTGGCTCGTCTTCACCGCCGGCGCGATGGGAGCCGGGAAGAGCCACTGCATCCGGTGGATGTCGGACAACGGGTACTTCCCGCTGCCGGACCTCGTGCAGATCGACCCGGATCGGTTCAAGGAGCTCCTGCCCGAGTGGGACGGCTACCTCGAGGTCGACCCGCACTCTGCCGGCGCAAAGACGCGGAAGGAGTCCGGGTTCTGCGTCGAAATCGCGCAGGAGGAGGGTCTGCGCCGCGGTAAGAACGTGTGGGTCGACGGTTCGCTGCGCGATGAGGAATGGTACTCGAAGGAGTTCGACCGCATCAACCGCGACTTCCCGCAGTACCGCATTGCCATTATACACGTCAGGGCGAGCCTCGCGCTCGTCAAGCAGCGCGCCCTCGAACGCGGCATGCAGACGGGGAGGTTCGTGCCGGAGGAGGAGATCGAAGATTCGTTCAAAAAGGTGCCGAAGGTCGTCGAAAGCCTCGCGAAAAAGGCGACGTTCGTCGCGGACATCGTCAACGAGGACCGGGAACCGCAGCTGGCGGGCTACAAGCGGAACAACGTGTGTGAGGTCAACCACACCGGGTCTTGGAAGGAGATATCCGACCGCTTCGCGACCCTACCCGAGTTAAACGGCGGCACCGACTGGGACGACCGCCTGAGCACGCTGCTGGCCGAGTCCCGTGTGCTGCTCTTCACGAAGACGTACTGCTCCCACACGCACCGGATCGAGGAAATCCTCAAGGTCCTCTGCCCCGGCGGGTACCAGAGGGTGCTCCTCGACAAGATGGAAGGCGGCGTCGGCATTCAAGTCGCGCTCTCCCGGCGGACGGGCATCCGGACGGTCCCCGTGCTGGTCGCGCACGGGCGGGTGCTGGGAACCGGGAGCTCGGTGCTGAAGCTGCACAAGAAGGGGCTTCTCGCCCACATCCTAGAGGACCCCGACGCCACCGTCTCCCCGGACAACTCGCTGTCACCTGCGTCGTCGGCGACGTCAAGCCCAACGGCCGGACCTCAGAGAATGATGCAGTTTCCCTGAGAAAACGTTTTCTCTTCCTGTGTCGGGCGTGCAGCCCTGCGATCTGATGACAACAATGCAAGAAGAAGCTCCGAATAACAACTAGATGAGGTGATATCCCTCTGAGGGTACTTTGTGGACAACTCTTCAGAGAGTCTAGGTATCGAAGGGTGCTCCTGGACGAGATAAAAGGCGGCATTGTCATCCGGACGGTCCCCGTGCTGGTCGCGCACGGCCGTGCTGGGCACCGCTCGGTGCTGAAGCTGCACAACCCTCGGACGACGTAATCAGATAACGCTAGCTTCTGACAATGCAAGCCCACCCTTTGTGGTACCTGCATCGCAAGTTCACACTGCTGACGCTGCACAAGAGGAGGCGCCTAGAGGACACCGCCGCCCCCGCTCTCAGAAAGCAACCTCACACTTTTCCTGAGAAAGCGAACAACTTTCGACGGACCTAGTTGTCCACATTCCTGACAGCTTGTTTGCGGCGTTCTCATGGGGTCGATTGCTGAGAAGAAGAAGAAGAAGAAGAAGAAAAAGGCCGCTCCTGGTCCAGGAACGTGATGGTCAACCGCAGCTTGCAAAGCTTGAGTCGGAGGCAACACAGTGCCACAACCCGTCCGCTCTGCCGTCTCGACGAGCTTGTGTTCAGCGCGAGTGCCAAGCCCCAAGGTGCGCCACGCCTTGATGCTTTAGTTTGGAAATCGGTAGCCACTTGACCCGTAGGCCCGTGGCTCTACAGTACCGCCGAACACGTGAAGCTTGGCTCCCATGTAGCAGGCTTTCCCTGGTACCGGTTGATCGCCAGAGAAAGGATAACGACCACACCCTACAAATCCCAAACACCCCCTTAAACGCGTTAGGGGACTTCACAAGGTTTCACAACGGAGTGACACATCACCCGAAACGAGCAGCACCCTCTCACTTTTCTCAACCCTCAACCCCCCTCCTCCTTACCCAAGCTCTACGGTCAACCGGAGACTTTAAAATACCGACCTTTTAGTCCGCAAATAACGCTAAGAAACAAGCAGCGTCTCGGGTTTGAGTGAGCCCGAGGACGGAGATCACGGACATGGGCGGCGTTGCTCCGAACGCCTCGAACGTCAACGTTGGTTTCAGACAGACCATTCGCGCGGTGTGGAGTACCGACAACTCTCTCTTCCCTCCCCCCGTGGGCTAAATGCCTCTCGCCTCTGGCTAAAGACGCGCCTTCGATCTTTCTCTCTCCGCGCCCTCCGGTTTCTAGCGGAAAGCTACTGACCACACCCCGGGCTTCAGCAGCCATATACTGAGCCAATGCAACGCGGAAGAGAAAAAGTGCGGGGGTGGCCACTCCCGCAATGAGGGGGTCCCACTCCCGCATTGAGGGAGTGACCGCAAAACCACTCCCGCAATCCGGAGTGGGAGTCCAGGGTGCAGGGTTTTCTTCCCCCCCCATGAGTCACTTGCACGATCCACTCGTCATGGGGTTTCACATATCATATATGTGACATTACCACGTGGAATCGCACTTGTAGTTTTTATAACAAGTGCGTCGTGTGGCTAGCCAAAAGAGAGTGCCAGAGTGAAAGAGCGCGCTAGAGCCAGAGTATTGCACGATAAAGTTGCCTTTGGGTGGGAAAAACGAGAAAACTCAACCGACGGAAATCCCCAAATTCCGTCTCGCCTTTCCTATCTCGCTACAACCAGACCCAAATACAACGACCATCCCCGCGGACCCTGGCTTACAGATTTGCCGTGCTCTGGTAGCGTTGGTGGTCGTAACTGTGACAAGCAACGAACAGCTGCACGAACGAAAAGAGAGTGCAAACAAGGAACTCAACCGCATTCTTCCAAGAAAGTGAGAACTGCCGGTGGAGGGCCCGACTTTCCCGCCTGTTCAAATCGACGCCTCCGCTACCCCATTGTCCGCACTCCTGGTAGGTTGTTTGCGACGTACACATGTATGTCCACCTCGGAGCTTGTTCTTGATCAGTATTCGGGATCCTCTCTCATGATAGAGACGAAGGATTCTGATGATGGCACACATGCACTTCTCGTTGGAAACCAGGAGCCTGTTGTTGATCAGTATTCGGGATCCTCTCTCGCGATAGTGACGAAGGATTCTGATGATGGCAAAGACCGACAACGGCCTCACCCTTCTTCGCGCCTTCGTTTCTCGGTCGCCCAAAATGTGCAAGAAGAAGAAAAGAAGAAACAAAGGCCGCACCGGGTCCAGGAACGTGACGGTCAACCACAGCTTGCAAAGCTTGAGTCGGAGGCAACAGTGCTACAACCGCCGAGCTTGTTTTCAGCACAAGCGCCAAGCCCCAAGGTGCGCCACGCCTTGATGCTTTAGTTTCGGAAATCGGTAGCCACTTGACCCGTGGCTATGCAGCACCGCCGAACACGTGAAGCTTGGCTCCCGTGTAGCAGGCTGTCCCAAAAATGTGCAAAAATAACATGCACCCCTACCCCAATCCCGAGCACATCCCTGGAAACCCAATCTACAACAAAACACCGTGGCGCCAGCCCCCAGAAGCTGGAGCCAAAGCTAGAGTAAAAAAGCGGGTGTCTTCCCCCTCTCCCGCTTTTCGGGTGTGTCTCGGGCACCCTTTGACTCTAGCTCCTAGCTCCTGAGGCTGGACTTCCCCGTGTGGTGAGAAACCACTCCCCCCCGTGAATCCCCGAATGTATTCGTGTTGTCGGTCTCAGGAGTCTTTTCTTGGCTAGCCAAAGAGAGTAAAAGAGTGAAAGAATACGTGCAATAGTGAGTAGAGAAGAGAACGAGTGTAAAAGAATGGAGGTAGCACGGACTACCAGACCAGCGAGAGGCCACCGCAAAGAGATTTTTTACTTTTTCCTTATCCCTCAAAACCAGCACCAAAAAGAGTGTCCCCCCCCGTGAGTCCCTTGGTGGTCCTGGCTGTGACGAGCTACGAACAGCCGCCTGACAAACCAGACTCACACCGCTGTCCTGTCTGCAGACACACAGGTTCCGTGCTGGTGATGGTCCGCCTTATGTGTCCATGGCTCAAAGGACCGAAACACGGCGCAGACGGGACCAGTGCGGTGTTGAGCACATACCCATTCCAAGCACGTTCTCGCAATCCGCGTGAGTCCCTCCCCTCCGTCCCCTCCCCGTGTCAGATTTACTAGTAGCAGATAACAAGCAACTCCCAGAAAGCGTCTGGAGGAATCAACCGCCCCTTCCCTGGCGGACTTGTTCTGACACATTTTGGCTGGTGCCGCGTGTGGGGGGGGCGACGAAGCAGGGGTTACGTTCGAACCGGGCTTACGGTCTCCAGAGGGGAAATTCGAAATAACTGGTCGGATGCTCGTTTAGGCTGAAATATTGGCTGCAGAACGCAAAAACAAGACAGAATCACCTCCCACAAGGCAATTCCTTAAGGAAAACATCAGAAAACCCAGGGGGGGCGTCACCAGAAATCCAAAACTCGAAACCTACCACTCAGGTGCTCATAAAATGCTCCGAACCGGCTTCGAACACGAAATGCGGAGCGGGGCCCGGAACTGGCATATGCTCGTCACTGCACTGCCCCTGTGCACCACTATCACTGGTTGACCAGTCGCTTTATAGTGATCGTAGTGGTGGCAGGCATTTTTGACCGCTAGTCATCGACTGGTCGATGACTAGTAGTCCGTTGGCCAGTGGTCAACCACTACCACGCTGTGCAAAAAAAGCTGGTGGAATAGCGTAAACCGGGAAAAGGGCAGCGATAAGGGAGCTTTTTAAGCCTTTATAAAAAAAGGTCCGTAACTTGTCTCCGCGAGGAAATAAAAAGAGGCAAAAAAAAAAAAAAAAAAAAAAAGCTGACCCAAAAGCAGCATCCGCCGGTACAGACAGAGAAGACCCCTGCGAATCAAACTGCTGGTGTTTGCAAAGAAATATTGATTGCCTGGTGGACACTTCCCGTGAGCCGTCGTGGTTGCCGCAACCGGTCCGTGCGCCTCGTGGAGGGAACGTGAGGCTGGATACACTTCGAGTAGTAGTACGGGGTGCAGACCGGGATCGTCAAGCAACCGCCCGACAGCGGCTGCAGCGGCAGCGACATCGACAGCGGCGACAAGGACCCGCGGCACAGCACCAGTCCATTCCCCAAGCGGGGGGGGATGGCCGTGGAACCCTCCCCCGGGATGACGAAGGCCGGGGAGAGCCGGGGGCAGTGAAGTAACGAAGCCCGCGAACGGTGGGTGGTGACCCCTCCGAACAGCCTCCCTGGCCCTGGCCCACGCCTGATGCCGCAACCCCTTAACCCGGGCGGCGGCGCTTTGGCATGAGCCAGGAACCTCAAGGGGAGCAGCGCGAGAGGCATCATCCACGCTTCAAAGGCCACACACTTCGAGTAGT
Source organism: Diplonema papillatum (assembly GCA_030068145.1). Taxonomy (NCBI): domain Eukaryota; phylum Euglenozoa; class Diplonemea; order Diplonemida; family Diplonemidae; genus Diplonema; species Diplonema papillatum. The sequence goes on along the minus strand of JAPJBO010001413.1, from coordinate 12,560 downwards.
AGTACTGGGTGGTGACCCCTCCGACTGGTCCACGCCTGATGCCGCAGCCCCTTAACCCGGGCGGCGGCGCTTCGGCATGAGCCAGGAACCTCAAGGGGAGCAGCGCGAGAGGCATCATCCACGCTTCGAAGGCCCGCACACTTCGAGTAGTCGTACACACAGCCTCAGAACCTGGAGCTGAAGCTGAAGTGAAAATAAATCGATCCAATTAATGAATGGGAAACGATTATCGAGTCGCGAAACCAAACAGCTCCCGAACGGTCGGGACTCTACTGGAAAAAGAAGGGGAAAAAGCGGGTGTGTGTGGGAACATTGCGAAACGGGAAAGAAAATATGTGTAGTTGTAGCGAGTCCTTTCTGTGGCCGAAGAACGGGTTTTCCGTTTTTCCTCCGTTTCTGCAATGTCTCCAGCCCCGGAAAAAAAGACGGATTATCAGCAAATGCTCTGTTCACTCGTACAGTTGTACTGAAGGGAGAAATGTTCTACCGGACGCCAACTGGATAGTTTGTGGTGTGTCAGCTCGTTCGCGCCGTAAGTGCCGGTAAAAGACGCAGCGGCGGCTTGGAAAATGGTCCAAACTTCTTTCACGGGATCAAGCATGCAAGCTCAAGCGCAAGACCATCTAAAATGTGGACACCCTCTGGTACCAGAAGGTTCCTCTCCCCAACGGGCAGCATCACACACGATACCGTATCGGGAACGATTCAGTTTGTGTACCTCTTGTTACGAAAGCCAAGTGTTGTGTTGCAACGAATCGACCTCTTCGATTTGCACAACCTCCAACTGGGCGAGCAACGAGCGAATATATACAGCTAGCCATTAGCGTATGAAGAACCGGTGGTGATACAGTACTAAGCCGGTCCATCCCCTGGAACTGCATAGCGCTCCGGTGCGTTTCCACAGAGGCAACCTTGCAATCTCTGGTCTGCCCCTGCAATCATGGTCCAGAAGGGAAACTCAAGACAAAGCGGCCGCGCGAAGACGAAAAGACGAGCCAACAAGCGCCGGAAACACGACTCAGCGCTTTCGAAGAAAGCAGTCCCCCCCCGGGTCTACCAGTGTTTCACCGTGGTAGGACCGCGGAAGACAGCTGGGCATCAACTTCAGATTCCGCCAGTTCGTCCGGACACCATCCCCCGAAACGTGGTCGGGGACACCCAAATACGGTTTCGCGTCGGGCGGCACACCACCCGACACGAGCCAGACCCTCCTCTTTCTCCTCTCCCCGCGTTCTGTCTCTTGAACTAAGATTTCCCCTCCATGCAGAGAGGCAATGTTCTGCTTTGCTTCTTCCTTCGAAGAATACTTGATGCCAGCATCAAACATACACGAGAGGTAGTGTCCTGCCTATAACATCGAACTCAGATTTCCCTCCCCTCTCACACAGTGGAGCTAAAGCTGGTTTTCAAAAGTGGGTGTCACACCCGCGTTTTCGGGCGTGCAACCATCACGCGTTCAGTTGTAGCACGGGCGCTCTCTCCTTTTGACTCCATGTTTTTTAGCCACATGCAATGTGTGAGGAAACGGAACCGCCCAAGTAGGACCTTCTGATCATGATTATTTGCCAAATTTGCCACCTGAAACCACGTCCAGGATTTGGGCTCAGGTGCGGTCAACGAAAACTCTAGTTTCCCTTTCTACTTTCTCCTACTCTCGCGGTGTACGGTTTTCACATAAGCGCCTGGAAGGAAATGCCCGGCAAAGGCTGCTAGACGAAGAACCGAAGGGATTTCCAAATGCTGTAACTACCGAACCACGTGTTGAACGGACGTGAGGTCATGCGGGTCTACCCCCCTACACGACAAATCACACAAACACAACAGGCCAAAGTCATGCGTGAGAAAACAACACACGGTGGGTAAGTGAAGAACGATTCAGATTGTGTTTGCATCGTATTTGCCCCTCTACCTCTATGTTTCCTCCCTTCCACTCGGAGTCAAAGCAGCTACGTCAAGTATTTTTTGTCTCCACCGTACCATGCCATTACAAGCGCGTTCTTCGCATCCCCCCCCCCGACGCGTCCTCACGGGCAAGCCCGAAGTTTAATCGGGCAAGCGGCGTTATCACCTCCCCATCCCACCCCTCCCCAACGTCGTACACCACTTGTAATCCCTTTTTATGGGCGTTGTTTTGTGTCCAGCAATTCCCGTCATTTTCTGGCGACTTTTGCGGGGGGGGGGGGGGCGGCTATGTTGGCAAGTAAACGCGTTTCCATCCGTTTTTTCCAAAACATGGAAACGGAAACGGAAACGGAAACGGCTCCGTGGTTTTGCAGGCTACCCACAAACCATGCTAACACCACCAGGGAATACTACACGGTGAGGTCCAGCCCCAGAAGTTGGAGCTAAAGAGGATGCCCGAGTCACACCCGAAAAGCGGGTGTGACACCCGCTTTTTAAACTCCAGCTTTAACTCCAGCTTCTGAGGCTGCTCACATCCCCGACAGGGTGTGTCAACTTGCAGCCAAAACCGAAAAGACTGTCGCGCATACGAACCTTGTCGAGAAACTTTACGGGGAGGTCTCCAGGCCCAATTCTCTGAGTGCTTGGTTGCCACCACTACGAAGGACCGCGCAGTTCGGGACTACTTCGGAGACAGCACCGTTTGCACAGATAAACGTGTTTTGCTGGCTCATTAAGAAATACCCCTAAAAAAAATTCCCCCCGCCCATCCGAGGTGTGGTCACCTTACACACCGCAATCTGCAGCAGCCGTTTCCCAAATAAGGAAACGCCGTTTCCTTGAAAGTATGGAAACGGAAACGGAAACGGAAACGGGAAACGTTTCCGTTTACTTGCCATCATAGCCCTAGGGGGGGCGGGGGGCGGGGAAGGCGGGTGCCGCCCCCCCCACCCCCTCACCCACCCCCTCACGGTCTCTTTTCACGCCCTTCAACCCAGCCCCCCCCCTCCGGATATAGCGGAGCATATCTTTTTCGCGAAACGGGCTCGCCCGCCAGCCAGATCGGCCCCGGTTGTATCAACATCGACGCCGTCACCCTCGGTAACGGGGCCGCGGCGCACCGCGCCTCCGACGAAACCACCTACGCCCGCCTTAGAAGTACATGGTGGTAGTTGGGCGACCGGAAACTTCTTGGAGAGATGGTTCCTGCACTCCAACTCGTCTCTCTCTCTCTCTCTCTTTCTCTCTCCTCTTTTTTCTTTGATGCCTGACGCCGCGATCAACCGGCACACACAAATTAAAACGCCGGCTACGTTTCAAATTGGCTTCCGTGCCCCTCTACAAGTACTGCCAAGAACATGTCCGACAACAACGGTTGCACATGAAGGAAAAAACGAAGCCAACGAAAAAGTGATACAGGAAGCCTCCCCCCAGAGGGGACATCGTTATACTCCGTACACGTGAAGGGCAATTTGCGCAGTGTGCGGGTGATCAGCCGGCCTGCCGGTCGATTGAATTTGAACTTCTTTTTTTTATCTAAGACGCTAGTCTTAGAACAGATTAATATTATGACATACTATGGTGTGGGCCTCTCTCTCCCTCATACAACCGCTCCCTCTTACTTGCAGACCACACAATGGGGTCATGAAACCCAAAACTGGAAACTAACCCAGGGCTTACGCTCCGTTTTTGGTCTCAGAGAAAATACGTGTGGTCCACGTGTGGGCGCTTAAGGTTCGAGGGGGAAAAAACCCTTTCCCCTTATGTGCGACGGCAAAAAAAAAAATAGCGTCGCTACTGGACTTGCCGACACCTGGCTGTGCGGCCTTGACCACTAGTGGGCCTAGACTCCCCTGCACGTGGACCAATAAATCAAAATCCACATGTGGTACCTGTGGATCCACATGTGGGGGAACAAAATCCAAAAAGAATTAACGTGTGGAAATCCACACGTTCCACACGTGGAGCGTAAGCCCTGAACTAACCGCCCAGATGGCCCCAGAGCATCCAGCAAATGGATTGGATGCTCGTCAAGGCTCGAATAATGGCCGCAGAACGCAAAACCAAGGAAGAATTACCTCCACCGTGCAATTCCAACACAGGGAAATCCTTCATGGTACCCCCGCAAACCCCGTATGACGTAGTTCCTACGTAGTTCGTGGTATAAGTCGAACTTTTTTTGAGTGCGTGAGCCCCTCCGAAGAAAGGTGCATCACACTACTTAGCCCGGGTCTCTGGGTCGCGTCCCCCTCCTTCTCTTCGTCCGCCTGGTCTTGCGTCTTGCTGGTCCGTCCGGGCTGGTCGCTTCGCGCTTCCCCTTCGTCTTGCATCACCTCGTCTGCACTGGGGGTACCACTTCAGGAACCGAAAAAAACAGCCACAAAACAAGCCCGACTACAGCCGGGTTTGCACGCGCACCCTTGTGTGATGAAGGGAACCAACCACCTTCTTAACGAAGGTCGCAGAAGCCGCGATCTTGCCGAGCCAAGTGTACATATATGTCTTCGCCTCCACCACTACTGCGATACTCAACTTCAAAGGGCAACCGCAGAACTATATTATGACCGGACACATTTCAAACCTCGAAGCCCTCTGCAGAGGAAACCCCTCCTACTCGGCTTGCCGTGTCTTCACCTCCCCGCTGGGAGAAGCCGCCGTCGTGTGTAACATACCCGTTTTCCTCCCTCTATTGATGGAGTCCGCACTCTTGTTTTTTCTTATGGGAACAAGCTTGCTTGTCTACATCAAAAGCGTCGGATGGCAACGTGCGTGTGCTAAATCCCTTAAAACAGGGGGTTTCACACGTGCGCACAAACAAAAAAAGCCGGCTGTGCCTACCCTGGAGCAAATGGACCTACCGAACAAAGACTTCGACGCGAGTATCGAAGAGGCCAGCACAAAGCAGTGTCTGGCTCCAGCGGGGCGTGGGAGTCCCACGTCCGCGTACCCCCGTAGGCTTGCCCCTGTGATAAAGGGGGGGGTCGAATAACAACACCTGTGTTATTATTCGATTTGTCGAAAAATAAAAAAAGTTCCGGGTAGCCGAACAGTAGCAGGATCAAACCCTGGGGTAGTGTTTTTTAGACAACCAGACGTGTGTCAAATAACTGTTATTATTCGACCCCCCCCCCCCAGGCATCTTGTTAAGAACCATCCATCCATCCATCAGCCGGCTGACCCCAAGGGGGGGGGGGTCTGGTTTATCCGGCCATCCGGCCAAAGTGGCTGATCCTTAACAAGAGCGCTGCCCCCCCCCCCCCCCCCCCCTTTACGGGAGAGATACAAACCGGGCGGCTCGTATTGTCGCCACCTCCCTTCGAGGAGAGGCCGCCGTCGTGTGTAACATACCCCCCCTGATTTCCTGTCCCCTCTATTGATGGAGTCTGTGCTCTCTTGTTTTTTTTTGAGGCAGACTTCGATGCGAGTATCGAAGAGGCCTGCACAGCATTGCCCGGCAAGCAAGGCGCGGAAGTCCCACGTCCGTGCAGCGAACCTACCCCGGGAAACCTGCCCTTGTGGTACGGGAGAGATACATGCTAGGCGGCTCGTATTGTCGCCACCTCCTTCGAGCTTCGAGGAGAGGCCGCCCACCATGTGCAACATGCCACTGTGCCCTGTTTTGCGGAAGGCGCACGTCGTACACGGTGCACTAGTCATGCCATTTACTAAAACTGATCTTACTGGTCACAAGTCTTACTAGGCATAAATCTTACTAGTCATGCGACTACTGTCAGTAGTGTAAGAATGACTACTGCAGTAGTCATTCTTACCAGTGAATGATTCCACTTTTGTGGGAAGAAAACGTACTCTTATAAAGGGATTCCTTCACAGAATGCAGTAATAATCACAAGCAAGACTAGTCAGAATCACTAGGCATAATGAGTAGTGATTATGGTTAGTCGTATCAGTGGCTCAAAAGGACCAAATCACGGCGCTGATAGAAAGTGCGGTGTTGAGCATCTACTGTCTTGAATCCCCCATGATAGGCCGCCCACTTTGTAGGCAAGCGGCGTAGGCCCTCTGGGCTTGATCCCGCGCATTCAGGTTTCATCCATTGATGATTGACCTGAAGTCCCATTGACGAGCCCAAGCGGTAGTGTTGTATCAGTCACTGGCTGGCGGACGACGACCTTTTTTTGTTAGCCACAGCAATGTGCAAGGAAACTGAACCGCCCGAGTAGGACCTTCTGATCATGATCATTTGCCAATTTTCCACCTGAAACCACGTCCAGGACTTGGGATGCGGTCTCCAAAAACTCTAGTTTCCCTGTCTTCTTTCCACTCTCGCGTGTACGGCTTCCTCAAACGACGTACATGATCGATACATAATTATCTGACCGCCATACGGTACAGGACTTCTCCCTCACATACTCGCCCACGCTCTTGGTTCCAATATTGTGGGTTGCCTTACAGTGCACTGTGAAGACGCCGGCGCATGTGTTGGTGGTTGGTCCAACCTGAAGAAGAAAACAGGGCAAAAAAAGAACGCCGTCACAGGCAACTGACTGCGCGACTATCGCCGGAAGCACTCAAAAAAAAAAAGACGTTAACCCAAACAACTTCCGCCGGTAGAGAAATCTTGCCTAAAGGAATCAACTGCCTTCGGGTAGGCTAGTCTGACACTAGTTGTCGTCGGGGAAAAAAAAAAAAAAAGGAGAACAAAACCTGAAGCTGGTCAAGTGACAGGCACAAACAACATTTTTGCGCCACCCAGGAACATCGCTGGTTTCTTTTCCTGCGCTGACTGACGGTTTCGGGAATGCAGTTTCGTCCAAAGCCCTGCATGCCGTATTACCGAGTTTTGACCCCCGTCCGCAGTTTCCTCTCCCACGATGCACTATAGTGTACCCAAACAACCCAGACACTAAAATAATACCAGACCCGATGGAAGTACAGGAAGCGAGGAGACCGGAAACTCTCCGGAGAGATGGTCCCTGCACTCTAACTCGTCTCTCCCTCTCTGTTTTCTGTTTCCTCGGGACAGTGCAATGGGTTGTGGCGCATGGCGGCGAACACACGAAACCCATCGACATGATTGCTCTTTCTACCAGGACAGAACACGCAAAAAGGAGGAGGACCAACACCACCACGATGTCACTGTTCCAACTTACATTAATCCCATCCGGAGATCCCTAACTCAAGATGTGGAAACGGAAAAGAGACCGAGGGCCCCAACGGGTCCTTCCGGCTCTCCCCGAACGCCCGTGCCACGGCCGCGGCAGGTACCTGAGCCGGTCCATCCCCTCTTGATAGGCTGTGATGGACCGAAGAATACAGCACCGGGCAATTCGATGCAGCTCTGGGGGCTAGGAATGGACCTGATAGACCGTGGTGGACCGTGATTCACTGTGGCAGGCCTTTCGATGCAGTTTCAAAGAGATAGGGACGGACCGGCTCAGTACCCTCCGCACGCCGCGCAGCACGGCGCCACCTCGCGGCAGAACGGCTCGCAGGGCACGGCGGCTTGCCATCTTTGCCCTTCTTGCCATCGGGCCTCCTGATGGCCACCCCTCACCTTCCATCCGTCCCCCCGGCTAACACAAAAGCCTTTTCAATAAGCACCTGCTTTGTAGGAAATACTTGAGGGGGCTGCCAATTGCGAAGTCTCAAAGGAGGTAAATTCGGTGTAGGCCACACGAAACGCAGGTGCGTCTGGGTTTAGTGGCGGGCGTAGGCGTTCAACGAAAAACGACCCACTTTTGTAGTTGTGTTGTTTCTCCATCCTCTAGCCTCCGTCGAAAAATAGCACAAGGTAGCCCCCTCGAAGACTTTTTACTCGCAATACCGCTTGAACCCCTCAGATCCCTCCCCTGAACTACGAACTACCATTTGCAAGAACACGACAACTACTCAAGATCCCCGCCCCCCCTCTTCCCTTTTCTCCCCGAGACCGGCTTGTCTGTGCTCTCCCGTAGCATCGGTGGTCTTGGCCTTGCCTGGCAGCGCGCCCATGATGGTCGTCCAAGTCCTGATGTGTATGTGGCTTAAAGGGCCGAAAACACGCTGCAGATAGGACAGTTAAACATACCATTCCAAGCACGTTCTTGCAACCCCCCCCCCCCCCCCCCCCCCTCAAGCTAGACCATTATACAACGACCCCCCTCAAACCCAAGAAACATTTTCTCCCCTTAGCGTCACCATGCATGAGCGGCAGTTCTCTGCCTAAAACATTAAATGGGCGTTTTAATTCAGCTAATTTCGCGCAAGCGCCGGCAGGAGCGAGATCTACCAAGCACCTTCCTCCGATTTTGTTTGGTATCTCGTGACTGTCGCTTCCCGAAACTGACTTGAACCGAAAAGCGAGTACGGGCGCGGCAAGTCCTTGGTTGCAGGTGGCGGCAGTATGGTGTCGGCGTCCGGCGACACGTTCTCGAGGGAGGACTATGCTGTTTTGCAACGAAGTTCTTGCTGTCCCAGAGAACGTCCTCAGCGACTTCTCCGGAAGAGGGCCATGAGCTCTGCAAGGTCTGCATTGCAGTTGGACAATGCGGTCCGGCATTGCTTTCGTTCAATGAGAGAAAAGGAATGAAGAGATCCGAACCGACCCCCTGTATGTAGATTCGTCAAGCCTCGCAGGTTCCCTCGGAAAATCAGTGAGAGGGCCGTGCGCCCTGTCCCAGAGACTGTCCATGTGGCTTCTCCGGAAGAGGGCCTTGCGCCCTTCCCAGAGGCTGTCTCCGTGACTCCTCCGGAAGAGGGCCGTGCGCCCTTCCCAGAGACTGTCCATGTGGCTTCTCCGGAAGAGGGCCTTGCGCCCTTCCCAGAGGCTGTCTCCGTGACTCCTCCGGAAGAGGGCCGTGCGCCCTGTCCCAGAGACTGTCCATGTGGCTTCTCCGGAAGAGGGCCTTGCGCCCTTCCCAGAGGTTGTCTCCGTGACTCCTCCGGAAGAGGGCCGTGCGCCCTGTCCCAGAGACTGCCCATGTGGCTTCTCCGGAAGAGGGCCTTGCGCCCTTCCCAGAGGTTGTCTCCGTGACTCCTCCGGAAGAGGGCCGTGCGCCCTTCCCAGAGACTGTCCATGTGGCTTCTCCGGAAGAGGGCCTTGCGCCCTTCCCAGAGGCTGTCTCCGTGACTCCTCCGGAAGAGGGCCGTGCGCCCTTCCCAGAGACTGTCCATGTGGCTTCTCCGGAAGAGGGCCGTGCGCCCTGTCCCAGAGACTGCCCATGTGGCTTCTCCGGAAGAGGGCCGTGCGCCCTTCCCAGAGGTTGTCTCCGTGACTCCTCCGGAAGAGGGCCGTGCGCCCTGTCCCAGAGACTGCCCATGTGGCTTCTCCGGAAGAGGGCCGTGCGCCCTTCCCAGAGACTGTCCATGTGGCTTCTCCGGAAGAGGGCCTTGCGCCCTTCCCAGAGGCTGTCTCCGTGACTCCTCCGGAAGAGGGCCGTGCGCCCTGTCCCAGAGACTGTCCATGTGGCTTCTCCGGAAGAGGGCCTTGCGCCCTTCCCAGAGGTTGTCTCCGTGACTCCTCCGGAAGAGGGCCGTGCGCCCTGTCCCAGAGACTGCCCATGTGGCTTCTCCGGAAGAGGGCCGTGCGCCCTTCCGGAAGACTGTCCATGTGGCTTCTCCGGAAGAGGGCCTTGCGCCCTTCCCAGAGGCTGTCTCCGTGACTCCTCCGGAAGAGGGCCGTGCGCCCTTCCCAGAGACTGTCCATGTGGCTTCTCCGGAAGAGGGCCTTGCGCCCTTCCCAGAGGCTGTCTCCGTGACTCCTCCGGAAGAGGGCCGTGCGCCCTTCCCAGAGACTGTCCATGTGGCTTCTCCGGAAGAGGGCCTTGCGCCCTTCCCAGAGGTTGTCTCCGTGACTCCTCCGGAAGAGGGCCGTGCGCCCTGTCGACGTCGCAAAGCTGACAGCCAAGAAGCAGAATCAACCTCTGCGCAATTGATCATCGACTTGAAGAACAACGCAGCGCAGAGTGGAAGCCCGCTTGAAAGACAGGTTGGTAGGCTGGATGCCGATCTCAGTTACAAGGCGACCAGGAAGAGCTGCAGAGCACCGTCGATCTCAGGTGGACGCGGAAGAGTCGACAGAGATGAAGGCGGCCCTACTCGATGCGAATCGGCGCGTGAAGTAAATGCAGGTCGGCAAAAGGAGGATCGTTTCGCGGCTTGAAGAAGAGCTCCGCATATTCGAGACGGCAATGGACGACGTTGAAGTCGCGGATCCGGACCCAGCGACCGGCGACTTCCCAAGAGGGTCTCGCGCCCTGCCCAGAGGCTGTCGCCGTGACTCCTCCCGGAAGAGGGCTGTGCCCTGTCCCGGAGATTACTCCGGAAGAGGGCCGTGCGCCCCAGGAAGAGGACATGGGACCGAGCTGTCTGGCAGGAAGACCCGTGCAGTCCCAGAGACTGTCTTCCGCGACTATAGTAGGACTGCCCTGCGAGAGGCCTCCAACTGTTTCACAGGTGTGGTAAGAACTGGGGAAGCGTCTGAAATTGCGCAGCTTCTTCTTTTTGTTTGGAAAGGCAGGGCTGGTGTCGCTGTCCGATAGCAAAAGGACCCCGAGGCCGTACTCCTTGAGGACTCGGACCGAGTCTCGGCAGTCAAAAGTGGGCGTGCATCACGGCGGCGGCAGTGACGAAGTGAAAGAGGTGTCTGTGCTGCGTGGCATAGGGCGCGTAATGACGTTCGGAGGGTGGGCCGGCTTGTGGGTGCGTTCCTCCCCTGCAGATGTTCATGACGTGATAGCTGCAAGTTGATAAGGAGTATGCCCCGGAGGCGAGGCCGTGGCAACAGAGATGGCGCAGATGGATGACTCGTTGTACTGTGCGGTCGTGTATTGTGCAAGGACCCCGGTCGAGGCGGCCCGGCAGTCCCTCCAAAGGTCGGTGCTGGGAAGGCGCTCCACGTGGCTGCGCTGTCAGGTAGGATGCTTGCCCAAATAGTTAGGGCGCTTTCTGTAAGCAACTAGAAGGCGATCGTCCTGTGGATGTCAACATGCATTTCGGCAGGGGTCAGTCTACCGATCCATGTACTTAGGTGCTTGGGAGCTTGATTCGAGCGGAGTCGAGGACGAGGCAGCTTGTGGCTCCTGTCACACGCTCTGCAAGCACAACGATTTTTCCGAAGTCCTTCCGCATTTAGGAATGTCCCTTCTGGCCTCGCTCGCGCTGGGTAAACGATGGAAATGACGCTGCGAAGTAGTTGCATGGTGCGTCTGAGCACGAGATGAAGTTTCGTATGCCGCGGCCAGTTTTCTTGTCGTCGCTGACTCTCATGAACACATTTGAATGCGGATGCTCAACACAATAAACGCTACGTGGGCGCTATGTGAGTGTCTCGTATTTCCTCGACGAGCCATGTTGGCTGTGTGTGGGAGGAAGATGGTCAGCCACAGTTTTTTCGTCGACACCGACTCCTGGTTTATAGAGGCTGACGCTCTAGGGTGCCAGCAAGGCACTGCAGCTCACGGGCTGCATCCCAGGACCGTTGATGCCGGTAGTCCCTTAGCAAGTGCCAGAACGCTCTGCAATTGGTGGCATCTTGCTCTCGCATTTGGAGCTCAGGTGGTCAGAAGTTGGCTTCTGTAAACCGTGGGAGCGCGTCCTCGAACAAGGCGTGGCTGAGAAGAAAGTGGCTCACCTGGTCGGGAAGAAACGACTTGTCGGCAGCGTTTCCGCGTGTGGCCTCTGCGTAGGAAAGAGGGAGATGCATTCCAGTCTGCTGTTCCTCCCTACTCGGTCTGCTGGCTAGGGACCATTGGGATAGAAGCCATTGGGACAATCCCATGGTACCGCGTGGAGAGCGCGATCGGGCCCACGGCAGCGCAAGCCCGTGCTCACACGCCGGTCGAGCTGGCAACGGTGGTTGCGCACGCAGCCGTCTGCTTGCGGTCGCGCCGGCTAGGCCCGCAACTGCAGCCGCCATGGCGGCCATATTTTCGCCGGGCAGCTCATCCCATCGCGCCAGCAATCCAGTTAAGGAACACAACCGAGGCACAGTTGTGAAATGTAGCCGAGGTATGCTTGGTAGAGGCTATTAAACAAGAGTTAAATTCGGACGTCGGAGCGGCGACGACGGCTCAGAAGGCAACCGCACCGAAGGAAGAATTTAATGGGCGTTTAATTCAGCTAATTTCGCGCAAGCGCCGGCAGGAGCGAGATCTACCAAGCACCTTCCTCCGATTTTCCCACCCACCCACCCAGGAAATGGAAGGAAAGAGGATGTCTAGGAGTATCAGGCAGCTCTCCTTCGTGAAAGGTGAGTTCTTTGATGAAGAATGGAAGAGCTGACAGTGTCGCTGCAGGGCTCCCGGTCCTGTCGCTCAGGAATCTTCCCTATAGCTATCGCCCGGTCCCCCCCTTCAAGGTTTACGTGTACCTTCGCCTTCAACGCTTCTCCGGGGGGTGGGAAGTCTCGAGGAGGCTTCGCGAGAGACCCGGGAGATCGTGGGGACGCCCCGGGGGAGACCAGCGAAAGGGAAGGTGACGGCACAGCGCCGTACGCTGAGTGCGCTCAGAGCACACGCTCCGGAGCGCGCACGGGACCACATCGGGTCCCCGAATACACCCGCGAGGACGAAGGCCGTCTACAGCTCCAGTACAGCGGAGTATGCGGCGAGAACGGGGGTGAGCCATATCCGACCTCTGTTCGCCGCCTGGAGGGTTTTTGGCGGCTGCCTGTGCCCCCGGAGCCGTCATTGTCTGGGGCATTCGGCAGCAAAGGGGGG
>JAPJBO010001412.1:0-45940 GCA_030068145.1 Diplonema papillatum | reverse complement strand
ATTCCGAGCCAAGAATCTCTAGCAGCACGAACACAACCTGCTCTACCTGCCGACCCCCCAGCGACACCCATGCGGCGAACAGTAAGTATGGTAGCCACGGCGGACAGCGGTGCATTGGTCATTGTCACGATCAACGTCACGTCCCTAGACACCGAAAAGCTACTGGAAAGCCCGGCTCGTAGCGGACATCATCGTAGTTCAAGAAACGCGGGTAACGAAACATGAAAAAGCTTACATGTGTTCGCTACTGGCAGCATACGGGTGGGACGTGTACTGGGGAAACGATGTAGAAATGGTGGTAGGAAGGGATGGAAAGACGCAAAGAAAGCCTGGAGGAGTGGCGGTCCTGACAAGGCAGCACCTCACAGCGCAGCGAGTGACCCCAGTGGAAGAATGTGAGAAGAAAATTGTCGCATCGACACGCGTTGTGCAAGTAGCCGTGGCCCTGGATTGTGGGAAGACAGCCATGCACATTTTCTCCGTGTATGGGCAGTCTGGTAGCAGCACGCAGGTGCAGCAAGAAAGGGAACAGCTCCTATCGGAGGTGTTAGGCGTTGCAGCGGGGCTGGGACAGGTGCCGGTATTGGTGCTCGGTGACCTCAATTGCACAACAGAGTCGAGTCCGGTGCTAGCGGCAGCATGTCGTTCCGGGAGGTGGGTGGACGTGGTGAAATACCGCCGAACACATGCTGGGCACCGAACGCGTTAGAAGGAAGTCGGATTGACTTATGCCTCGCAAACTCATGTGCAGCACCGGCCGTTGACACGGTAATGACTGTTGCGAGAGAGAGCAGCAAGTTCCACACGCACTCGCCGCTGTACGTAAATCTCCGCCAGCAGGCATTCCGGGAACAGAGCAGCCGCGCCATACTCCCGGCCGCTTTCCCGCGAGAAAGACCTAAGTTGAAGCAGAACGAGAGAGACGACCTCGAGGCACTGGCCAAGAGAGCAAAGGAAACGCGATGGGGGACACACAGTCTAAAACAGCTATCGCAGTGTGCCGAACAATACTTAGTGAAGTTGCACGGCAAAGATCTAGTATTGCCTACGGGGATGTACACGGGACGAGGAGGACGAGTAGTCACTGACTCCCGGCTGGCTACAAAGTTCCAACCACAGTCGGTAAGAGGAGCGTCCACGAAGCAGACACGTGCACGAGACGAACTGCTGGGGCATCTCCGAACGCTAGTGCAGGTCGGGCACGAGCGCTTAAGGGCGGACGTGCCATACCCGCTCACAAGACGGGAAGAACACGCGAGAGACGCCGCGCGGAGGAGGGTTATCAGGGGCTACATCCCAAAATCCGTTGCAGAAGCTGTGACCTCCAGCGCATTTACCGAGTTACAGACGCTGCAGAGTACATTAGCCGACCTCGAGGGGACTCAAAAGGCGGCGTTCGCCGCACTCAAACGGCACAGGAGATCGCAGTGGGCGCATAAGATGCAGGAGGCATGGATGCATGGTGGGGGGCTCGTATTCGCCCATGTTGCTGACCGCTACACCGCTCCGTTGCTATTTATGAGACGAGAAGACAAAACCCTTACGGCGAATGCGAAGGAGATCGACGGAATGCTGCGCAGCGATGGTGCGTGGGGAGGAATCTTCAATAAATACACGCGACAGGAGGAGCCATGTTGGGAGCGCTTTATGCGAACGTACGAGTCCATACTCCCGGACAGAGTGGAGATGCAGTGCGAGCCGATCACGGTGAAGGACGTGAGGGCAGTGTTGGCAAAGATGAAGAAGTCGGCCTCGGCAGGAATGCATGGGTGGAGGATCCACGAATTGCAACAACTGCCAAATGACATTCTGAATGGGTTTGTGCAGGTACTGAATGACGTGGAGGGGCAAGGCGAGTGGCCGGAGGATCTCATGCATGCACTAATCTCCCTCATTCCGAAACCTGACAGCACGGGTGACCCGCTGTCTCAGCGCCCGATCTCGGTTGCACCGGTGCTATACAGGGTTTGGGCAGCAGTAAGGGCCAAAGAAGCGCAAAAATGGATGGAAGAGCTAGCACCGGAAGGATTGCATGGTTGTCGGCCCGGACACAGCACAGAAGATCTATTCTGGCACCTGGCGGCGGAATTGGAGGAGGCGCGGATTACCGGACGCCCCCTTTTTGGAATAGCCTTCGACTTCAAGAAGTGCTTTGATACAGTGCCGATAGGTGTCACAATGCAGCTAGCAAAAAGGCTGGGCTTCAACGCGATGGTACTTCGAGCATTAGAAGCCGCGTATAAACAGATGCGCCGACATTTCAAGGTGAATGGCACAGTGGGAGAGGGCTTCACCCCTACGAATGGCATCATGCAAGGATGCGCGATAAGTGTAATCCTTATCGGGCTACTCATCAGCGTATGGATGAGGCATGTGAAGCGAGAAGGGGAACCCCGGTCATACGTGGACGACATCACAGCCACCGCCAAAGAAGCCCGCCTTCTTCAGACGATTGCAAATAAGACAATCCGATTCACTGTCCTGACAGGGTTGTCGCTGTGCCCTAAGAAGTGTCACTCATTCGGGACATCAGATGGTTGGCTGATCGAAGTCATGGACTGGCAGGAACACGCAGACGTATTCGAGTCGCAGGAACCCGCGCAGTTTTACAAAAGGGCGGACAGCTTCGATTGCCTTGGCGTGATGCTACACGCGAAGGGGCAGGGGCACAAACTGTCGAGCAGGATCCAGGAGCGCAGGAGAAGCGCCGTACAAAATCTGCAACGCGTAAAGAGACTCCCGGTACCCGCAGCGGCACGAGAGAAGCTGGCATCCATGACGGCTGGTGCAAAGCTTTACTACGGAATTTCAGTGATGCCGTTGGACCGCAAAACAGCATACACCCTACGCCAATTGATCATGTCGGCACTGTGGACCGGCACCAACCGACGTGCGGTGGAAGTGGTCATGCAGGTGCTCCACCACGGACATCGGCTTGACCCGTACACTGCACCAGCGTATCTACGTGTAAAGGCATGGGTCAGGCAGATGCAGAAGTGGCAACACATCAGAACGAGCGCGCAAAGGGCGTGGACGCGCCGTGACGAATTGCCAAAAGGTTCGCCGCACAGCCTGATTCAGGAAGCCCTTAACCAAGCGGGTTGGACGTGGGACAGCCCGATAACCCTCTTGTACGTCAGCGAGAGCGCGCAGCAGACGAGCTTCCACGTGACGAGCGCGACTGAGGTGGAGACCAAAGTCATGCTGCACGACTTGCGCCATGCTCTGCGTGGCCAGCAACTTGCCATCGTGTGCAGAAGGAGGGAGGACATGCGGGGGTGTGCGCATGGAGTGGATGGAAGCGTCACCCGACACCTTCTGCAAACGCCGGATAGTGGCATCACTGGATACCAGCAAGGAATGTTGAGGTCCATTATCGCAGGGGCAGTATCCACGACAGGCCGCACAGGGCAGAGAAGGCCCTGCCCGTATTGTAACGACGAAGAGGGGGAAACGGTGGCGCACCTATGGTGGATGTGTGAGGCATGGAAGGATGTGCGGGAAGAGCACGGCATGGTCACCACAGACAGGACAACGTGGCCAACCTGCCTTAGCATGTGCGGAATAGCGCCTCTCTACAGGCATGGGGTCGATGCGGCTGCGCAGCCGATCCCCCTGGATCATGTACGAGCGTGTGCTTTCGTCGGAAACCTGCAGCGTTTCTTCCTTGCAGTACTGCGTGCTCGTCAAATACGCGACGACAGAGCACAAGAGACGTCACGCCACCACCGCTTAGCCCAATATCCATGGGGATGGACGACACCGTGCCCGAGAAGGATATCCATGCCGACAATCGAAGTGGGGACGGTTTCGCAGCAATGGAAGCAGACTGAGGCGCTCTGGAAGGCGCTACACTGGTGGATCGGCAAGTTGTGCTGGGCACATATCGGATCCGAACACACGGTGACGTTCTTAGAGCTAGCCGTCGACTTTGAGCTCACGACGGGAGAACGGCTGCCGGACGTGTCGGATCGGCGAATCCAGCCACCCACAATGCGGAAGACCAAAACAACGACAGCCCGGGAGATCCTCCCACCAAGCGAAGCGCAGTCGGGCTTGTGTCTGTACTTCGATGGCGGGTCGAGGCAAAACGGCACCGCGTTGGCTGTGGCAGGTGCTGGCGCGGTTGTATACGAAGATGGGAAGAAGATCGCGGAGGTCATCGTCCCCCTAGGCCGAACGACCAACAACGTGGCAGAGTTTAGCGCTCTGGTCGGGGGCTTGCACTTGCTCGGGGAGCAGCCCCCGAGCGTGCAAGGACCCGTAACGGTCCGAGGTGATTCGAAGGTAGTGATCAGCACGATGAAGAAGACAGCGCAGTGCAAGCCGATCCTGCGGCCGTACCTCCTGCAGGCGACGGCGTCCATGGGAGCCCTCGCGCCACGGTTCAATTTCAACCTGGAGCATGTCGCGCGTGACCGCAACACCGACGCCGACGCGCTGAGCAACGCGGCGATGGACCAGGTGCAAGCGCAGACATCTGGAGAGGTGAGCACCGTCATGGCGCAGTACGAAGCGTACAGACGGAGTGCGCTGGCAAAGGCCCGAACCCTGCACAGGCTAGCAAACACGGCCGCGCGGATTTACGGCACAGCCTGGCACCCTGGACGCGTTGCGAACGTGACGAGCGCTACGGCCTTGGGCGGTGGGGTAATGCAGGGCGTATCGTGCCGAGCCGTGCTCTCACCGCAGACGGAGGCAGTGCTACGATCGATGAGCCGGGGCGCATCCGACACGGAAGGAACAACCCCGAATCCGTTTGTCAAGGCCCACGAAAGGTGGGCAGCCAGTATCCAACCCGAGCGATACTACGAGGCGACCTGGAAGGAAACAGCAGAGTGGAAGGGGAGAGGACGAGAAGACCCTCCCAGTCAACGATCTCACCCGCCAACGAGACGGAATGTCAATGCGGCCTTAAGATGTACTAAGCATGACGCCCCGCGCTGCACCACATGTACGAGAAGGCGAATACCCCCGGACACCTGCTGTAGACAGCAACATGCGAATCACGAAGAAGGAAACCAATGCCAGTCGAGGCTGCATTTCCGTGTACGTCGCAACCACCGCCAGCGGCCGGCTGGTGCATCAGCAGTAACGTAGGTGCATTGCGCAACTGGGCTAGACTCCGCTCAGGGGTTACCCATTACTGAGATTTCACACACACACACACACACACACACACCAGCGGCCGACTCCTCGAAGGCAAGAGAAGATGCTAGCCGACTTTCGCCGGTCCGCCTTGGGCGAAGCGCATAGCCTCGTTGAGATGGGGAAGGCGTACAAGAAGGTGACGGGACAGCCGTGGTTCTATGGCCATGAGTACTCCTCCACCGTGCTGACATCCCTGGGAGGGACGGTTGTACGGGGCGTCTCCCGACGAGCGCAGTTGTCAGAGGCGACAGAAGGCATCATCGTGAGGATACGCGAACACGCGCAGGCGGGAATCGCGGACGAACATGAGAGCAGCCCTTACCCGCCACACCTGAATTGGGCCGCAACCTTCTTGCCAGAGGAGGCTTACCCGGCAGGATGGATACAGGGAAAACCCGACTGGAAAGGCAGAACGGAAGAGGCCGAAAGGGGTTCAAGCACTGACCCGCGCAAAGGTGCCCCCCCCAGAAGGCGCTGCTAACACTTCCCGCCCTGGAGTGGTTTGCTCGCTCCACAAAAAGCCGCGATGCAGTGAGTGCGTAAAAAAGCGTCTACCGGCGGAGACCTGCTGTCGCCTCAAGCAGCATCATCACGGATCGGATGGTCTGCACAAAGCATCACGCAAACAGGAGAGCGAATGGAGGCCCCCACTCCCAGCCCGGGGGTGCATCGGCCGTCACCTAGCTTGATCTGAGTGTGGTCGTACTTTCGTGAAGGGAGGCACCACGTTAAAACAGGTCTGTACACACACACACACACACACACACACACACACACACACACACACACACACACACACACACACACACACACACACACACACACACACACACACACACACACACACACACACACACACACACACACACACACACACACACACACACACACACACACACACACACACACACACACACACACACACACACACACACACACACACACACACACACACACACACACACACACACACACACACAGGGGGGAAAAACCACATAGCACACACTCTATTGACTAAGATGAACGCGGACAACCTCCACGCGGTCCCCCTGGGTCCCGGAGCAGCTGGCTCGGGAAGCGAAACGTCCGCGTCGGTGCGTGTGGTGCATCTGCCAACGTTCAAGCAGTTCTCACTGCAATTGAGCGGGTTGAAGGGCAAGGTAGGTGCCTACGAATCTGTCATCGAACAGATTGGGTGGACGGGGGCACGGGTCAGGATGCGGCGCGGCGCGGCGCTAATCGAAGCCTCGACACCACCACCAGCGCAGAGGGTGCGCGTCGGCGACGAAGAAGCCGACATCGTCGACCTCGAGGAGCAGGAGAAGCGGCAACGCGAAGAGCAGAGGCAAGAGAGGGTGCGCAGCCTCGAGCAGCAGATCGAGCGCCTAACCACGGCACACCCGCCTCAGCGCCTCCCTGACAACAGCGCCCCAAAAGGCCGCACGTACTCAAAGGCGGAGTTCGTGGCGGAATTCGGGAAGAAAGAAGCGGAGAGGGAGTGGCGCGCGGCTCTGAAGGCGCACACAGAGGGCCGGAAGAAGCAGACCGCACGCCTACGGGCTCTGCTGAGCGAGTTGCAGCCGAAGGCCGAAGGGGCTGGCGACGCGACCATGCAGGACGACGAGGGTGCGGCCCGCCCTGGTGACGAGACTGCCCAGGCGTGGCAGGCATGGGCGCACCAGCAGCAGCGACATCGGGAGGTGTGGGAGAGAGCGCAAGCCGAAGCCCGAGCCGCCTGGGAGGCCAAGTACGAGAAGCGGCTGCAGAACTGGGCGGATGCCCAGGTCTGCATAGCAGCGCAGAGAGAAGAGGCGGCGATGGTGCGCCAGATGCAATGGATGGCTGAGGTCGAGAGGAAGCTCGATGCCTTCGAAGCAGAGACGTGTGCCCGGATCCAGTCACTGGCCCCAAGAGCGGCGCCTGCCGCCGCACAAGCAACGGCCTCACCAGCAGCAGCAGCGCAGGTCCAGCCAGCGCAGCCAAGCCCGAGCAAGAAGGAACTGAAGAAGGCGGAGGCGAAGGCTAAGAAGGAAGCCGCCGATAAGGAGTTCGGAGAGCAGCTAAAGCGGCTAAATGAGGCCACGAACAGGGCAGCTGAGGCCGGGCCAAAGGCGGGCGAGGCCGAGCCGAAGGTGGTAAGGGCCGAGCCGAAGGCGAGTGAGGCCGAGCCGAAGGCGAAAACAGTCAAGGGCGGAAAGCAGCAGACCATCAAAGGGATGCTGAAAGGGAATAGGTACAATCCGCTTGAGAGCTAGGTCGCGGGGCGCCCCGGAGAAAGCCCGGTTGCTAGCAATCATCATCATCATCACCATCATCATCACCAATCAGCTAGCGATCAAGCCAGGGCAACCCGGGGCGCCGAACGCCCATCAAACAAATCAAGCGGACGATGCTCTTGGGCTGCGGATGCCACAAATGAGCCGACGCCAGCGGAAAGCGGCGATCGGCTACTAGACAAGGCAGCCGCGGTTTTCGGAGCAAGACGTGAGGCAGTGGAAAAGGACGGGAACTGTCAGTATCAGGCACTGATCCGCGGCGGCAGGCTGAACCTTACGGCTGCCGCCTTGCGACAGAAAGTCAGTTTTTTTTTTTTTTACGACAACTCCGGACTAGCCCGCCTACGCCTTTTGTTCCTGAAACCCAAAAGTCCTTTGCTGACTACCTCTTCGAGGTCGCAGCTGACGGGGTCTATGGGGATCACTACACCCTCCAAGCGGCTGCAGAGGTGTTAAAAGCAAGCGTGTGGGTCCTGTCGACGCGGAACTTGACTCAGCTCAGGTGCGAAGGAAGGGCCGCAAGGGCAACCCGTGTCGTCGTCCTGACGTATCGGCCGGAGCATTACGATGCGCTGGCTCTGCCGCACAGGGTATTGCAGAGGATTGCGACGGAGGAAGGGGGCACGTCGACTATTCCGTTGCAGCAGCTCGAAGCAACAACAGTCGCGCGAGTCCCACGGGAGAGCCACAAATCCCGAGGGATGGTAACCCTTGCGACGACTAACCTCGGTTCGCTGAACTCGAGATGTCACAGCGTGGCAACGCTGCCGGCGGACATCATCGCGTTACAGGAAACCTGGGCAGGGCCGGAAGTGAAAAGAGCCAGCGAGTTCTACCTCGGGGCGTATGGCGTAAAGTGCCACTGGGGGGAGGACGTGCCGGTTGTCGTAGGAACGAGCGGAATTGGACAGCGCGTGCCGGGAGGGACAGCAGTCACCACGAAAAGCAACATGGTAGCGACGGTAGCCCAACCCTCGAATGAGCTTAGTATAACGGTGATAACGTTATATAACGTTATATAACGTTATATAACGGTCGAAAACGCAAAATAACGGAAAAAATAACGCAAATAACGGTTTTTAGAATTTTTCCGATTTTGGCCATGTTTCCAGATTTTTGTCATTTTTTCCTCATTTTGGTCCATTTCGGCCATTTTTTCCGATTTTGGCCATTTTTGCCAGATTTTGGTCAATCTTAGCCAATTTTTCCAGACTTTTGCCGATTTTTTGAGCCAATTCACCTACCCCCTGATCGAGTGTAATCGAGCGTAATCGAGCGTAATCGAGTGTAATCGAGCGTAATCGAGCGTAATAGAGTGTAGTAGAGTGTAGTAGAGCGTTGTAGAGTGTGATCGAGATTGACACTAGTATTTTGGGTTCGACCACTGGTGGACCCCTGACTGGCCCATGGGCGACCATGTTGACCACTGTCTGGCCCCAGAAGTGCCAAGCATAAGCATACGAGGGACGGAAACCGCAGGCAAGTGGGCGATGTGCATATGAGACCGGAAGCTTTCGGGGACTGCAGGCGAGTTGGTGGCGAAAAGGGACAAAGATCTTCGAGCGACTGTGAGCAGCCTAGCAAGACGGGATGATGAACGATGATGAAAAAAGAAGAAGCGCTAGGCCGCTCGAAAGCACACGAAATCCGCACCTTGCGTTGCAGCACTACAGCAGAAAGACGAGCTTCTTCCTCGGCTCTTGGCACTCCTCTGCCTTCCTCTTCACCAGGACAGTCCCTGGCGGGTCAGCATCCGGTAGCTCCACCGGCTGGTCAGCATCCGGTAGCTCCACCGGCTGGTCAGCATCCGGTTGCTCCACCGGCGGGTCAGCATCCGGTAGCTCCACCGGCGGGTCAGCATCCGGTAGCTCCCCCGGCGGGTCAGCATCCGGTAGCTCCGAGGCCCTGTCTTCGGCTGTGCTCGTGCCTGCAGGCTTCGTCGGCTTCGGCTTCTTCCAGATGTCGAAAAGAGATCTGTAGCTGGACAGATCCTCTTTCGCGGCAGCGGCTCGCCTTTCTTCCTCTCGTCGCGCTTGAGCCCCAACTCGAGAGTCTTGCAAATGAGACCCTCGCTTCTTCTCGACCGCAGCCACCGCGGTCTTCTCCAGCAGAGCGGCGCCCTTTTCACAGCCGCTTATGTGGGCTTCGTAGGGGGCTAGCCTGAGCTTGTCCTTGTCCCCCTCCTTGGCGACGAACACCACCTTTGAGCATCCCACGCAAGATACGGTGGGCGAGATGCCTTTACCGACCTTGAAGGCCGGTTGCAGGTCGGCGCCGGTTAACTTAGCGGCTAGCTGGGCCGCTGTGTTCGCTTGCTTGCCTGCCGCCCGCTTCTCGGTTGCGTCCAGCACGACAATAAGCTGTCGTGCGTCCGCTCTGGCTGCTGCGAACAAGTCCGCCGGCCCAACGACCTCGCGGATGCCGGTGTCATCGTCGTCGAGGCGCGCGGCGGATTTCGGCAGCGTGTACCGAACGGCGGTGGGGGCTAGGGAGACAGTAAAGCCCTCCCTTCGCGCGATCGGCACCGCTGCGTCTCGTGCCTTTTTGACGTACTGCGCAAGGTCGTCACCCCCCTGCTCAACGTACAAAACGGCCTCTG
Organism: Diplonema papillatum; assembly: GCA_030068145.1. NCBI lineage: Eukaryota > Euglenozoa > Diplonemea > Diplonemida > Diplonemidae > Diplonema > Diplonema papillatum. Next base: position 35,914 of record JAPJBO010001412.1, on the reverse strand, counting down.
CGGCCGCTGTTCGGTCCTTTTTGGTAAGGAGCTTTTTTGTGCGCTCCCCCCAAATCACCTTCATGGTGAAGCTGATCTCATTCTCGCGCGGCATCTTAGAATTCAAACCCCCTGCAATAAAGTTCACAATGAAAGATTATCAATGCAGCACGAAGCGAAGCACAACCAGATCACACGCTTGAACGCACACAACATTCGAGACAAGGCATCGAATGCACGACAGCCACTGATAGAGAACGACAAGAACGCAAGAGAGATGGGACAAACATATGACGGCATGCGTTTTCGTAGAGTCCGTACAGGCCAGATGGTTTATGTAAGAGCAGCAAGAATGAGGACGTCGTCTGAATGAAAATGAGCCTGCTGACCGCAAACAAAATTACTTGAGCAGAGGAACGAGAAGCTAAAGTGACCCATGGTTAATCAGGAGTCAGCGCTTGACGAATCGTCGGCGCTGTCGGACTCGTCGGACTCGTCAGAATTGTCGGACTCGTCGGAATTGTCGGACCCATTGGACGAGGTACTACTGCCTGACTTGTTCGATGATTTCCCAGCCTTAACCGTAGGGTTCTTTTTCCGACGTTTCACAGAGTGCTTTCCCCCGGGCTTCTCCGGACGCTTTCGCCCGACCTTGCCGTAGGTAGTCGGCAGCTTGAAGTCGGACTTGTCGAAGGCGATGATGGCTTCGAGAAGGTCGCTCATTTTGCCCTTTTTGGGAAGGCGTCGCTTCATGCTTTGACTCAATACGCATGCGCGAGTGCCGTTTTCAGCAATCTCCTTCGGGGTCAACTGCTCGATTGCCTCCAAGCGTGTCTTCGCGATCTCTTCCCTTGCATCGCGCTTGCGCTGGCTTTCATCAGCAAGATTCTGTTTTCGCTGGGTGTGTGCTTCGAACTCGTCTGCCAGGCGGTGGGACCTTTCAATGCAGTTTTCCCATGAACGGTACACCGTATCACAAAGAGTCGAAACGGCGCAGTCCCGAAGCAGCCACTCGCTGATCTCAGGTTCGTTTCCTCCTCGAATAACAGCTATACCCCTGAGTACCTCATCGGTGACAGTCTGGTTCTTGCAGTCTTCAACAGTCTGCTTCACCACACCTACAGGGGTTTCCGTTAAATTCGGATTGCAGTTCGGGGGTGCGTTGGCTGCATTCGACATGTTGATGTACTTGTCGAATTCTAGGCGCTTGAAATGCCGCACGTATTTCATTACGTGCCCAACCAGAACTTCGGCTTCCTCGGAGACTGCAGTACACTCAATTTCTTGGGGTATGTCGGACTGTCGATGGGGAGCGAGGGCGTCTTTTAAAGCTGCTGCGTATCCAGATAGCTTTGCACCAGGCTTGTCCTCGACAAGGAAAACATCTTCGAGTTCCACAACACCGAACTTCAGCTTCGACTTGGATGCGGTTTCCACCACTCGGATCTGCAACGGGACGACGCATCCGAACCAGTCCTTCTTGCCCTGCACGACCAATTTCTGAAGATCGTGGTCACCCACATTCTTGCAGAGGCAACACAGGATGCTGCACCACGCCTCCTTGACGGTGCCGAGCTGGTCAAGATGCCAAAGCAAGTGCGTCAGAGGATAGCAGAGCGACGTGAACAGCAAGCGGAGGACGCGGAGCTTCGGAAGGAACGACGTGCCCACGAGGGCCTCATACAGCTTGAGGAACCGGTTTGGCACACGCTTCTTTGCTATTGGGCTGGACGCGTACAGCAGGACTTGCCGCGTGGAAAGATAAAGCCGCGCCCACTCGGCAAGAGGTTTTCCCCGAATCTCTTCTGAAAGGCTGTAAGCTCCGGCCGTCAGTGTTGAAAACCGACCGGCTTTGACTGGTGCCCAAAACACGCCTGCTGGGCTCACGCCAGCGTTTTCTTCCAGCCAGTGGTGGAAGGCATCGTTTCCTGCGATGAAATCATACGCCAATGGAATGAGTGATCGCAAAGGAAGGTCGGTCGCCAGACATTTTTGGACGGCTTTGTCAGCAAGGTGCAGGCGATGCACGGGCTCCATGATGACCTCGTCGACGGCCCCACAGGCGTACAACTCACTAGCCGTCGTGAAGAGGCCTCTGTCTGTAACAACCTTCTTCATCCTTGGGAGCAGTGCATCGCCAGGGAGATCGAACCCCAAGGCAAGGAGCGACTCTTGCAGCTTCTGAAAGTAGTCCAGCACGTACTGGAGATACTTCGTCGTCGTTGCTGGATCCTTCTGCCGCACAAGTGCTGCAAGCACAAGCCGCGTCCTCCACCTCTGCTCCATCGTGTCCAGGTACGAGAACGTCAGGCAGAGGATATCCTTGCTCCCCGGAAGCTCTCCTGCATCCCCGGCAATGACGAAGTCACCACCCCCAAGCCGGAGCAGAAACTCCATGTCACCGAGGACAAGGTGCCTACCAAGCGCTCGGCGAACAGCCCTATCGCCTGGAACTGGCCCGCACGGAATGCCGAAAGGCCCAAGTACTAGCTGCGCTAAATTGAATATATGCGAGCTAATGCGAGATACTGGTACCCGAGCCCGTATGCACTCGACAACCTGCTTCCGCAAGTCAGCCCGAACTTCCTGGTCTCCAGCTGCACGGCCTGTCTCGGGCATTTTTTCAGACTAATATTCTTGTTTTTATTCCGATTTCAATATCCTGTCATCAGCACCTTTTTAGCCCCGGAAGAAGGTGCGTTAGTGGGTACGTTGAACCGACCAATCAAGATTGCCTGAGTGTTACGCCGTTAATCAATTACTGCAGTACCCCCCCAATTCACCCAAAAGTTGATCGAGTGTAATCGAGCGTAATCGAGCGTAATCGAGTGTAATCGAGTGTAATCGACGCGTAATCGAGCTAAAGTCATTTTCAGGGGGGCTAGGTGAATTGGCTCATTTTTTCAGGTTTTGGCCATTTTGCCGATTTTTTCCAGATTTCGGCAATCTTTGCCGATTTTTCCAGATTTCGGCCATTTTTGCCGATTTTTCAAGATTTTGGACAATTTTGAGATTTTGGCCACTCTGGCCGATTTATCCAGATCAGTCAATTTCGGCCATTTTTTCCGATTTTTCCAGATTTCCCGATTTTCCAGATTTTGGTCAATTTCGGCCATTTTTGCCAATTTTTCCAGACTTTTGCCGATTTTTGGATCCCGGTCACAAAAACTGTTCGGAAACAAACCCTGGTCCGAAAAGAATTCGTAGTAACCGGTCCTCAGGGGTCCGTATAGCCCCTCCCCAGAGCTTTTTCTCTTTTACTTATTTTCTTGCGGACTTCCACCCAAGCGCGACAAACGCGATCCTTCCGGATTCACATGACTCTTTCACTGTGCGATGTTGTTCTTGGGATGTGGATGTCTGCAGTTTTGGGTTTCCGGCGCGTGTCCCTCAGTCGGTGGCCCGTAACGGTCGTTTGCAGTGTCCTTCGTGAGGCAGCAGATGTCACCAGCATGATCCGGCCACTGGAGTCCAACTTGTCCAAGCTTGTCCACTCGGCAGACCGTTGCGTACTATGCCAGTCAGACAAGGTCCCAGTACCAAATATGGGTGCATGATGAGCACGAGACATGCAAAGTCGAGCAGTCACAGCTGGCGCTTCCCGTAGAACCCAGCCAGCCCGGGGTCGGTTTTCTTGATCCGGTCGATGAATCGTTGTTCCGGGCTCTTACTTGGTGGTTTCGTGACAGGGAGAACGCTGGGGCCAGTCAATGCCAGGTCGCGGGACAAGGCCTCGACGCGCAGCGTTTCCGCCACCTTCTTCCTTCCGCGTCGCGCCTTTGCAACCGAGGCGCTGCTGCTGCTGCTGTTGCTATCCGTACTTTCGGCGCGAGGCCGTTTGCGCTGTGTACCTGGGGTCTTCGGCTGAGCTTTCGGCTGAGCTTTAGGTTGAACCTTCGGCTTCGGCTGGACCTTCGGGGAGCTTTTCGCAGGCATAGTCGATATTCCCGCGCACGGACTGCCTGTTCGAGCTTGTGCGGGTTTAAGAAACTCAGACAAGAATAGCTCTGGTGAGGGGCAGGGCATAAATGACCAAAACCCTGGAAAAATCGGCAAAAACGGCCAAAATGGGCAAAGTCTGGAAAACATGGCAAAACTGGCCAAAAATGACCAAAACCTGGAAAAATCGGCAAAAATAGCCAAATTTTTGAAAAACATGGCAAAAATGGCCAATCCTGGCCAAATCGGTAAAAACGGCCAAAATGGGCCAAAATCTGGAAAACACGGCAAAACTGGTCAACATTGACCAAAATCTGGAAAAATTGGCAAAAATAACCAAAATTGGCCAAAATCTGGAAAATGTGGCAAAAATGGCCAAAAATGACCAAAATCTGGAGGACAGTGTGACCTCCCATGGATTGGTAAAAAACCGTTATATAACGTTATATAACGTTATATAACGTTATTATAACGTTATATAACGTTATTATAACGTTATATAACGTTATTATACCGTTATTATAACGTTATATAACGTTATAACGGTCAAATAACGTTATTTTTCGACCAAAAATGGCAAATAACGGTTTTATAACGGTCAATAACGGTTTTTCTGGATTTAGGGGGGGGGTAACAAATAACTCCGGGAATAACGTTATATAACGTTATATAACGTTATATAACGGCCATCTATGGAGCTAGAGAGGAATCTCTTCGGCAGCACTCGAGTCGCGCATGCGGTGGTAGCGACGGGAAATGCGCGTTCAACACTGCACGTAATTTCGGTATATGCGCACGTGGGGAGGGATTCCGAGGCGACGAGGCAGCGGGTAAAACTCATATCCGACGTGTTCGAGATGGCAGCGGGGCTGGGCCAAGTGCCCGTTGTCATTTTGGGGGATTTCAACACCGAGACTGCAGATAGTCCAGCACTCGTGGCAGCCTGCGGACTCGGTGGATGGATTGATGCAGCGGAAGTCATGGCGCGAGCACGGTCACAAGTCGCCCCAGCTACCTGCTGGGCTGGAGAGGGCTAATCGCGCATCGACATGTGCTTTGTCAACCGAGTGGCGGCACCGGCACTAGTCGCGGTAAAGACCGCTGAGGAAGACCAATACGACATCCCCGGTGTTCGTCACCCTCAGTTTGGAAATGTTTACACAGCCGCCCTATCACCTGGATTCCGGCGCCTTTTCCGAGGAACCTGCCGCTGCTGTCATCGACGAAGAAGAAGGAAGTGCTTGAAGTAGCGCTACGGCAGAGGAAAGAGGTGGATGGGGTGTCTGGCTCATACCGGAACGCAACGGAAGTCGCTGAATCCTACCTGCTCGAGCTGCATAACGACCCCAGGCAGCCTGACGCGCTGCGGGGATGCAAAGGCAGAACGGCCGGGTTTCAACAGAGGATGAAGCAAGTATCGGCTCGGCAGGCTTGTTCGACGAGGGGGGCGCTCGACTGGTCAGCAAGGCAGCGCGATAAGGTCATCGGCCTGCTCCGAACCACCATCTTAGAGGCGCGGCGGAGACTCGAACATGGGTCGGTAGGGACCCGGACCTTCGCAGAGCAAAGAGCGCGAGAGGCCCTATTTAAAACGGCGGGGACGCAACCGCTGGGGTCCCGCCTGCGCCAAATAAATGGGAGCCCACTTGAGCTCGAGCAATTAATGGAAACCCTCATCGAGCTGGAAGGGACCCAGCGAGATGCCATTAACTCCCTTAAGCAGCAGCGGTGCCGCGCCTGGAAGGAGAAAATGCAAAGCGCATGGAACGGAGCAGGAAGAGGCGAGGTATACCGGTTTCTGGCGGGGAGCCGAAGTGGTCCGCTAGCCCTGCTCAGAAGGAAAGACGGGACGCTGACGGCCTGCAGCACCGAGATTGACGAAATGCTAAGGGGCGACGACGCGTGGGGAGGGATCTTTTGCAGATATGCTGGGTCCCCCGAACCAAGTTGGGATACCTTTAAAATCCACTACGCGCGATTCTTCCCTGCACGGCAAGCGATGCAACACAATCTCATCACGACATCGGACCTGAAGGCGGCACTGGCGAAGATGAAGAAAACGTCGTCACCCGGGCTCCATGGGTGGCGCGTCTACGAGCTGCAGCAGCTGCCGCCACAGGTCCTGGAACTCATGGCGGACGCAATGAACTGCGTGGAACGAGACGGGGAATGGCCGGCACCGCTGATGCACGCAATCATCCATCTGCTTCCCAAACCGGAGAGCACCGGAGACCCGTTGTCGCAGCGCCCAATAACGATAACCCCGGTATTATACAGAATATGGGCCTCGATACGGGCGCGGGATGCATTGGAGTGGATGGACGCCATAGCGCCCAGTGGGCTCCACGGGTGCCGGAAGAAACACGGAACTGACGACCTCATCTGGCACCTTGCCGCACTAATTGAGGAAGCACAGATAACGGGACAGCCGCTATACGGCCTAGCGCTGGACTTCCAAAAGTGCTTTGACTCGGTGCCTGCGGAAATAGCATTCAAACTCGCCGAAGAGCTGGGGTTCCATCCGACTGTCCTCCGGACTTTGCGAGCCGCGTATGCCAACATGCAGCGACACTTCCGTGTTGGAAACACAATTGGGGAAGGTTTCATACCCACGAATGGGATCATGCAAGGGTGTCCAATCAGCGTGGTGCTCATAAACGTGCTGATCAGCGTTTGGATGAGACACATCGCTGAGCTTGACGCAGCGATTCCATTGTCTTACGTGGACGATCGCTACGCATTGCTGAAGAGCTGCGCAAACCTGAAGGAGGCGGTACAACGTTCAAGCGAGTTCGCCGGGCTAACGGGAATGCGAGTGTGCGCGCAGAAGAAGTCCTTTTTCCACCTGCCCGCCGACTTTTCTACACTGCTTGTAGGCTACTTTTCTTCACTGTGGGCGGACTTTTCTTCACTGTGGGCGACTTTTCTTCACTGTGGACACTTTTGGTTTTCCGTCCCAATTCAGGCACTTCCAACACGATCTCAGGGGGGAGGATGCCAAAGACAAAGAAAGATGTTGCGAAACTCGCCACCGAAGCTCGGGAAAACGAGTTGCTGGGCATGGCGAGCCAGGCAAAGTACGAACAGCGCTACCATGCAGGGTCAAAACCTTGTGTCTTTTTAAAACGCTCCCGCGGGGCCGATGGACCCCAAAAAAAAATTGGCAAAAAAAAAATTGCTCAACTTCGCAAAAATTACCGCAGAGTTTGTTCCAAAATTTTAAAATTCAAAAAGCCCATTTTTTTTTCTGGAAATAAAATTTTGGCCATTTCTAAAAAGACACAAGGTTCTGACCCTGCATGCTACACTGGCCTGATCTCGTACATGAGAACCTTGCGCCGGATTCGGGCAAAGGACCCAAAGCCATCAGAGGACGATGTGTGCTTGTACCTGGACCATTTGCGGAAGGAGAGAAGCTTCGCACCGAAGACGCTGTGGTCAGCCTACTCGATGATCGGCAAGATCTTGCAGGTGTTGTGCCACAAGCCGTACCCACGAGTCCTGTGCCACAAGCTGTACCCCACGGTCGTGTACAACATTACAGTAGGCAGCGGTGCCACACTGAACTTCAGCACTCAAGACGCATCTGGAATCACACCCCAGGTGCAGCGTTCATTTGACACTGACTCGTGCTCTTCCGAGTAGATCAGTGTGCACTCCTAACCCTAACTTCTTCTTTCATCACAGATCAGGCGTACGCAAATACGGCATCTTTCGCATCGTTCTTGTCCCTAAAAGTAGCCTCTCGCAGTGTGACAAAGTCGTCTGGCAGGTGGAAAAGCCATCTTCTTGCCTCGAGAAGTTGTTTTCTTGCACTCGAGTTTTCCGGATTGCCACTCGGGCCCCCCCCGCCCCCGGGGGGCCCTCGTGGCAATCCGGAAAACTCTCGTGCAAGAAAACAACTTTTCTCTCGGGCAAAAAATAGCTATTGCTTCACCACAGCACAGGGTGCATTGGAGCCAGTGCAATACACCTATCAAGCAGGGCGTTGCAACCGGCAGCGCCACCGGTGACGCTCGCCAGACGGGTTGAGTTCGACGCATTGGGGGTGATGCTGTCCACAAAACCCCAGTCACCAAGCAGAAAACTCACCCTCTCGAGCAGAATCACACAGCGTAATGCAGAAGCAGAAGCGGTCCTAAGAAGTACAGCTTCTTGGGCACGGCGGGGGCCGCCTGTCCATACCGCCGCAGTGAACAGCCTTCTCAAACGCGCAGCGTCTGTCCTTCCGATGGTCGTCACAACTGCACCATAGTACCGCTTCGCCCCGGCTGCCATGCTGACTGCTAGATCTTTGGCCTGCGCGGGTAGCGGAAGGAGGGCGGCTCTTCCCCAATACCGAAGGATCACGACGTGGGCGGAGCAGACCCAAAAATGGGATCATGTCCGGAGGCTGGCGCAAGTGGCGTGGCAGCGAGATGCTGCGCTCGCACAGGTGCGGGGGCCGTTCGCCTTTTTCAAGGACGCACTGGTGGACATAGGTTGGCGGTGGACGGCGCCAACGACGGTCACGTACGAGAACGATGACGGAGAGACGGTGACCCACGATGCAGCGTCAATGGGCAACACAAAGCTTCTGCAGCATGACGTTCGCCAAGCGCTGCGCCTGCGGGAGATGAAGAAGCTAGCGACAAGAAGGCCGGCGGACTTCGACGGAGCCCAACACGGCATCGACACGCGGGCCACAAGGCACCTTCTTGAGACGCAGGAAACGCCACTGACCGCTTATCAAGCAGGAATGCTGAGAACAGTAATTGCGGGGGCAACACCGGCCACAGGGCGAACCGGTCTCGAGGCCCCGTGCAAGTATTGCGGCTCGCTGGAACGAGAAACAGTCGAACACCTTTTCTGGAGGTGCACGGCGTGGGCGCAAACGAGGTCGGAGTACGCTGACCTGGAGAACGTCCAAGGAACTTGGCCGCCGTGTCTACGTCTTTGTGGAGTAGTCCCCCTGTGCCCCCAAACGCAAAACGCATACCCGCTGCCCATCGACGAGCACCAGCGTCTCCGTGTAGTGGTGAGACTGCAGAGGTTCTTCGTAGCGGTACTGGTGGCCAGACAGGAAGCGGATGGTTTGGCGGATCGGTCCACGCGACACCACCGGACGGTAGAGTATCCGCGAGGATGGGTACCGACGGTCCCCCGGGTCTTGAGCGTACCGGACATCCCACACACAGCAACCACCTCGAAATGGAAGCATGGCCCGAGCCTCTGGACAGCTTTCACGGGCTGGCTGAAAGCGCTCAAGTGGGCGTCGCCGGGGCAGGAAACGGGAATCAGCTACATGGAGCTAGCGGTAGCCTTTGAGTTGGAAACGGGGTGCAAGCTGCCCCCGGTGAAGAATCGGTTCTACGCCCCGCCACCCGAAGTCCCCAGGAACAAGCCGACAACAGCACGGGACACGCTGCCGGACGAAGAAGCCGAAGACGGAATCGCAGTGTACTTCGACGGAGGTGCGCGTGGAAACGGCACCGCTTTTGCAGTAGCGGGAGCAGGGGCTGTATTGTACCGGAACGGCAAGAAAGAAGCGGAGATTGTACTGCCCCTGCCAAACGTGCGCACGAACAACGTCGCGGAGTATGAAGGACTCCTGGCTAGCTTAGAGCTCCTTCAGCAAGTAAGAGTCGAGCGGGAAGTGCGCTGCGTGGTCCGCGGCGACTCCGCCCTCGCAGTGGGCCAAGTGACACGACGAACAAGTTGCTCTGAGCAGCTAAGGCCGATGCTCACCCGCGCAAGTACCCGCATAAGCGCCATCCAGCAGCGGTTACAAGTGGCAGTCGAACACGTTCGGCGGGAGCGCAACCGCGATGCGGACGCGCTCAGCAACGCGGCGATGGACGTAGTGCAGCGGAGCCGGCCACCCCGACAGGAGCAGATGCTGCTGCTGCGACAGTTGCAGAAGTCACTCCTTGGGAAGGCACTGAGCCTGATTGAGCTGGGAAGCTCATACACGAAGGTGACGAAGCGGCCATGGCACTTCGGGTTCGACACGCCGACGACAGTACTAACGTCGCTTGGAGGGACCATTGTGCGGGGAGTATCGTGCAGAGCGCAGATCACGAGAGCGGCCGAGGACGTTATCCTGGGTGTCAGGGAGCATGTACAAAGCGATCACTTTTCTGCAGAGGAGACACCGCTGTTCCCGCAGCACCTGGCATGGGCCGCTACTTTTCAGCCGGAGGAAACATACCCCGAAGGATGGTCGCAACCCGGAGCCAGACGGGCGAGGTCGCAAAACGTCGACGAATACCGCAGGGAAGGAACTCGAAGGGAAGCCCCACGGAGCCCGGTTAGACCCCAGGAGAAGGAGGGCCCGGGCGGACGAGAAGTCAAGGAACTTGTGTGCGCGCGACGAAGCCGACAGTGCCCACGTCCAGAAGCCGAACACTGCCGACCTCATGGACTAGAGCGGTGCAGAGAGACGGAGGAAGAAAGACCATGCTGCCTCAAGCACCACTCCGGCCCGCATGAAACTCCAGGCCCCCATCAGCAGCCCGGGGGAGCATCAGCAGTAACCTAGAAGAAACCGCGCGTGGACGCACTCTCGCTAAGAGGGGGGCCACGTTAAAATAGGTTCTTAACACACACACACACACACACACACACACACACACACACACACACACACCAGGGGCAGCAGCTGGATCTGGCCGAGGCCACTTCAGGACGTATCTGGCAGGTGAGCAGCGACACCTCTCCGTATGCGAGCACGAGTGTACCGGGGAAAGCCTGCCCCACGGAAGCTATGCTTCACGTGTTCGGCGGTACTGCATAGCTGCGGGTCAAGTGGCTACCGATTGCCCAAACTACAGCATCAAGGCGTGGCGCACCTGGGGTGTGGCGCTTGTGCTGAACACAAGCTCGTAGAGACGGTCAGCCACAGGGCGGGTTCTGGCACTGTGCTGCGTTCGACCCAAGCTTTGCAAGCTGTGGTTGACTGTCACGTTCCTGGACCAGGACCAGGAGCGGCTTTTTCTTCTTCTTTCTCATCATCGACTACCCCTACGAGGACCCTCGTTCTGAGCACCAACCCCCGAAACCGGATCTGAGGTATCCCTGGCAGTTCGCAATGAGGCTGTCATCTGACTAACCGTTTGTTCCATGCGGGCAAAGCAAAACGGCAGGAAGCAGACAAAATCGCACACGGCAACACGGGTATCGGCCCTGAAAAGGGACGCGACAACGCATCGAGGGGCAGCAGGGTATTAGCGACCCGGTCAAACGCGATCTTCCTGCAGGCAAAACCCTGCGACTGGAAGAAATCACCGAGCTGCAGTCCGGGGAGCAACAGGGGGTCTTTAACAGGGTGCTTTCTCTGAAGCACCAGAACCGATGACAATCCGAGGTAGTACGAGACGAGCTGCGGGGTGCAGTCTCTTGTATCTGTGCCGGGCCACCGCTAGATGGGCCATGGCCTAAACAGGGGGGACAGCGGTTTGCGACAGGAGAACGCCGCGTTTTCGAACAGCGCAAGTAACTGACGTGCCGCCAACTGCGTAGTGCAGTAGTGCTGCGGCCGCACGGGGCGACGACTGCGCAGCTCTTGTACGTTCTGTATGTTTTCGAGCGGGCGCAGCTAATCTGCGGTTTGATTGCTGCCTGTTGCGTGCTTGTTCGCCTCCTTGTTGTACCTTGCCGCTTGGTATCGAGACCAGTCAGGCCTCCACGGCGGCTTCTGGCCGGAAGGGAGCCGCAAGTGGAAGTACAGAGAGGTGGGAGGTCTCCTTACGTCCGCCGGGGTGCCGGTGCCTGAACAGGGAGTAGCGGTTTGCGACATGGGAACGCCGCTTTTGAACACCAAAGCCGGGTCCTCGGCCTGCGGGTGGCAGCTGACACGCACCAGCCGCGTCGTGAAGTAGTGCTGTCGTATCGCGGCCACCTGCGCCGCCCTGTGCTGTGCTGCCAACTCTCGCAGCTCCATGACCTTGCGCGGCACTGCGCCTTCGATGTATTCGGGCAAGAGGATCGCGGGCGAGAACCCGGCCACTTTGACCATTTTACCCTTCGCCCTGCCGGCAGACCGGGACGCGCTCCGACGCCGCCGAGTAGACGGACCTGAGGCGCGGGCTTGCATTATGCTTTCTTTTATTTTCCCCGCCTGCGCAGCGCCTGTTCTAGCGTTTGCATCGGCTGTCAGCGGACAGGACAAGGTTACAGGTGTGTGAAGCCACGCGGTGCCGGTTCGCCCCTATCCAGTGGAACTGCATTTCCACATCACGTGTTGGTAAAGGGGGGGGTCGAATAATAACAGCTATTTGACGCGGCTGGTTGTCTGAAAACACTACCACTATTTGAAACTGCTACTGTCCTGCTTCCCGGATTTTTTTTTAGTATTCGACAAATCGAATAATAACACAGGTATTACTATTCGACCCCCCTTTACCACAGCCACGGGCCTGGCATAGTAACTGCGAGGGTAACTTGTAGATGACTGATGACGTTGACGAAACCCTCGCGAGCAATATATATTTACAACCAGTGACTTGCACTAGGGTACGTCTCTGATGCAAGGTAGGCCGGTGTCTTTGGCGTTGCAGAGTCGAGGAGGTCAACTCGAGACAGAAAGCATGTGCCAAAAAAATAAAACGGAATAGGAAAGAAAGCGGGATATCATCCGATCAAACCCGGTGCCTTTCTTTTCCCCTCGCATGCCTCGCCAGCACTGCCTTTGGTTTAATACGCTTAATTCTTTCTCTTTTCCTCGCTTTTGGGGAGAGATCACGAAGAATGAAAATCGTCAAGAAGGTAAGCAAGAAAAAAGAAGACGAAGAAGAAGAAGAAAATACGCGCCCAGCGCTGTGCATTTGCACCGAGCTTCGATCCTTTGAGCCACGGACACGCTGGGCGGACCCTCGTCAGCGCCACCTCCAGCGTGGAACTGGGCATCCGCAGACAGGCCAGCGATGGGAGTCTAGTCCGTAGCTGTTCGTAACCAGGACCCACCCATGCCACGAGCACGGGAAATCCATCCCGCAAGAGCCCCCCCTGTCACAAAAAAAAAAATCAAAAGGAATGGAGGGAGGGAAAAAAGAAAAAAGGAACAAAGAGGGGGAAAGCAATGGAAGTTTAACGAAAGTGCGAAAAAGAAAGTTGGGGGGGACCCCCCCGCCCCTTCTTTAAAACAAAGTAAAAAAAGTAGTCGTAAAAAGAAGATGGTACGGGCACAAAGACCACATGTGGTGTTAATTCTCTTTATATTGCGAGGGTTTGAGTGGCTGGAGGCGTGCGTGTGTGTGTGTGTGTGTGTGTGTGTGTGTGTGTGTGTGTGTGTGTGTGTGTGTGTGTGTGTGTGTGTGTGTGTGTGTGTGTGTGTGTGTGTGTGTGTGTGTGTGTGTGTGTGTGTGTGTGTGTGTGTGTGTGTGTGTGTGTGTGTGTGTGTGTGTGTGTGTGTGTGTGTGTGTGTGTGTGTGTGTGTGTGTGTGTGTGTGTGTGTGTGTGTGTGTGTGTGTGTGTGTGTGTGTGTGTGTGTGTGTGTGTGTGTGTGTGTGTGTGTGTGTGTGTGTGTGTGTGTGTGTGTGTGTGTGTGTGTGTGTGTGTGTGTGTGTGGTGATAATACTTTGGTACGGGCTTCGAATCCGTAGCGAAATAATCGCCAATTAGCCACCAAATATTTTTTGTGCGTCGGGACCAGCGGACCCGCTTTTTAAAGTTAAAGTTCGCTTGAGAGTTCTTCTGGACAACGCAATGTCACTGCTCATGTTTCGAATCAAAATTGTATTCGGGAAGGAACCTGAAGCTACGGAGGACATACAGTCTACTCGAAGAGGTGTCTACAATACAGCTGGTTTGCGGAAACTAGTTCGCACACAGTGGCTGTGGTGGCACAGTGCATCGGCTAGTTTGCAACACGGTAGCAGTGGCCCAGTGCAGGGGATGTTCAGCAGACTCACTTACCGTGGGGGCTTGTGTACACCTCTCTTGAGGCCTGGTCGAGACGAGTTAGAGTGCACGGACTACCCCTCCGGGAAGTATCCGGTCACCCCACCACTTACAAGCTTAATGTACCTCTCGCTGCCGTAGAATCCCGATTCTAAGTTGGCCACTTGTGGTAAGCAGGTATATGGAGACACGGGGGTGTAGTGTTAAGATCAGACGCACCGGTCTTCTCACTCCCACCGTGAGAATCGCTCAAGCTTATCATTGAGGTCCGTAACCAGACTCCGTTGTTTCACGGTGTTCGATGGAAATGGAATGCTCCTGTTGAACCCACCGTAACACCAGAGCAGTCTTGTTGCTGGCGAGGAAGAGCTACTTTCTTTCAGAATTATTGAACGTACTTAACGCAAGAAAAAAAAACGGTTACGGAGTTGAAGAACGGTGGCCCCGCTCCTGCATGTTGAGTGGACACGGTGCGCATTGGGGGGCGAGCCCTCTGCGGGGCGAATTTTCGAAAAAGAAAAAGACAGGCGCTTTGTTCTGTTTGTGTGTGTCGGTTGATCGATTACCCATCAATTGTGTTCATTGACAGGTTTAGATATCATCCATTGCTTCTAACGTACGAAGTACGTGTCGAGGCTATTTCTCTTCGCTGCCTCAGCAGTTTTGCTATTGGGCAATCTGCGTTCCTGCTACGTGCTTGGAATGCATATGTGCTCAACACCGCACTGGTCCCGTCTGCGCCGTGTTTCGGTCCTGTAAGCCACGGACACATAAGGCGGACCATCATCAGCGCGGAACCTGAGTGCCTGCAGACAGACGGCTGTTCGTAGCTCGTCACAGCCAGGACCATCCGCGCTACCAGGGCACAGGCGAATCCGTCACGGGGAGGAGGCCCCTACACCCGTGTCTGAGCAATCAATCAAAAGCTCAGGGCCCCCAGAAGAAGCCAATGGGGAGGGGGAGGAGCGCTTGGGGCGGTGGGCGGGAAATGCAAAGCGCTCCGCGAGGAGGACGCGCTAAACCCGCTTTTTGTGTTTCCGGCAGAATTCGCTCAGCTAGTTGCCTGCGAGGGCGTTCTTTTGAATGGAGGGCTCGTCTTGGTTTCTTGGCGTTCCAAGAAGGTTGCTTTTTAGAGCTATAGTTCGCTTAAGAATCCGGGGTTTTAAAGTCTCCGGGTGACCTTCGTCAAATGGGTTCTTTTAAAGCTATTACGTACTGGGTTTGGGGGGGGAGGCAGGCGCGGCTTCTTTCGTGTAGACTTTACTTGCTTGCTTTGGCAAGTCCGGTACGTAACACTTTGTGACCGACACCAAGATCTCGCCAGGTTAGGGGAGTGTTCTTGGGCTCCCCACGTCTTACAAGTTGAGCAGGAGTTTTTTCGTGCGCAACAGAGACAACCTGGCTACGAAAGAAACGAATCGCGAGCAATGGTCCGCAAGTGCAGAGCCACTCTACCCCGTGCTAATAGAAACTGAACCAACCGTGGTCTAACGTTGCCGTTCAAGCAGAAGATGCACATGGTGGACGTCGTTGACACTGACGCAAGATTCAAGATGGCGTTCACAGGGTCGAACGCAGCAGCGAAGCGGAAACCATCGTTATTTCTCGTTTCCCCAACCGAGGCGTACTCCCCATTGATCTTGGACGCAGCAGGGGTTGCCGCCCAACTGAAAAGGCTGCAAGGGAGAGAAGCTTTTGTCAGCTTTCTCGCTGCGCCCCATTGCAGCAGTTTTCTGATTGAGGGGGGATGTATTTTCCTTAGGTCTCTGGAGGACGTTCGCAGACGTCCAGACTGCATATTCGAGGCGAATGGAGTCTGCAACAGCTGAGAAGGCTCTTTCAACGAGTTTGCTGCCAGCACGTATCTCTGCTCAATCATTCCTCAGAGCGACTTGTTTAACTGCACTGGATAGTTTGCCTCATGTGTTGTTCTTTGACAGTTTCGTGCAGTTCTAGACTGTTTCTTGTATAAGCGGTCAGTTTTCTTCTATTCTACCATGGTTTGGTCCTCCGAACTGTGCGTCGTGGTCACTTTCTATTTTCGCAACAAAAATTGAGCCATTTCATTTCGTGGATACGAAACGAGTGCCTGATTGCTGCTAGAGGCCATCATGATCGCAGCTGCTCTGTTTGCTTCCCTTGACTTGTAACAATACCATACAATACAATATCACTTGTTTCACAACCGTGGTAGACAAAAACAAGCGGGTAATTCGGGCGGATTGGCTCACGCTGGCGAAGGGGACGACAACCAAGAATAAGAGCCGTGCGGAGGCTGTCGCAAGCAAAATAAACAAAGCGAGGCGGCGAGACCAAAGCGACTCGCCCAATAGATACTCTCACCCGTCCCGCATAATTTCCTTGCCGGGATAAAGTTGACCCGTCCTCGAAAGGGGTCTTCCAGAGGGTTCCGGATCCGTCATTGATCTCGGACTCCACAAAACACAAAGACCACGAGCGCCGAAGTCTTCCAGCGGTAGTGTAACCAAGCAATGTACCTCAGAAGTCGCTGCAGCGATATCGTAACGCATCGTGCACAGAATTGAATCTGAAAGTGCTGCGCCTTCTTCGATAGCTTTGGCGGTGGCATGAGTGTGTGTGCGGTGTGTGAGAGGGCGATACGTGTGATGTGTGGAGTGTATATTTTTTACTTTTTTTGTTGACTGGGGGCGTCGCATCCGGGAGCCACACCAAGCACGGTCGTCCCTCTCAGCGTACGGGGGGAAAAGAAGAGGGAAACACAAGAAATTGGGCATTTGGTAGTACAAGGCGTCTGACGCCGTTTTACGACGTCGAAGGGAAAAAGCGATGAAGCGTTTGCCAGTTTGTCACGAAAGAAATGCGTAGTTTTGTTGTATTTGATGAAAGCATGAAAGCAGGTGTCTCGGCCTCGAGTGCGCGCCATGTGCATCAAGGACGGCGGCACGCCTGGTGACCGGCATGTCATGTCGTGGGTGCCACGAGTCGTCAATTTCCGGTGTGTTTTTGGCGAGCTCGGCGGCAGTCCGAGCGAACCCACTGGTAACTGCATGCGACACAGTGAGTAGTCGAGCTCGAATTAAGAACGCGGGAATATACTCTGGAAGATCTGTCGGACCATTTTCACTGGGCGAACGCGGAATGGCCCATCCGAACAGGGTGAGCATCCAATTCCCAAGGCGGTGTTGAGTGGCAAGATCCTCTAGACGTGCTGCCCTACAATCGCCGCGCAAAAAAAAAAAAAAAAAAAGCACTGGAATAAAAAAAGCTCTGGAGAACCCCGCCCGAGGAACGCACGAATTCAGGGGTGGGGGCAAAGCCCGCCCGTTACCAAGCCGAACACGTATTCAAACTACCTTCAGACCAGATCAGGCTTCCGGGCAATATTCACCGGGTACTTTTTTGCCGGACAATCTTCTTTCTTTGTTTTCATTTTATTTTTGCTTGCGAGTTGCGCCGCGTCATTCTGTGGTTCTTTCGGTTCGAATTCTCTCGTCTCACGAACTCCTTCCTTGCTGCAGGCCTCCAACCAGAGGCATCGCTGTTTAACACAGCGGAATCCTGACACACCGCGCACCTCCAAACAAGTACAGGGTGTACATGGTGAATGGAAATGGGGGGATGGGGATTGCGGCCCGTTGGTTCTCATCCCGAAACAGAGTCTGAGGACACCATTCCATCTTTTCTCCTTCTTTTCTTGCGACTGGTGCAAGACGAACCACTTCCCTATCAAACTACTTTCAGCCCTTCTCTCTCCCTCCTGTCTTCGGGCGGTTTCGGGATGGTTAGGCGTAGCAAAGCTATACCGAGCAGAACTACCCTCAGAAGGTCGCAAAAAGGATCGACTCGGTCGATGGTGGTCAGCAAGCCAATCATCGTCGAACCGGGAGTCGAGCGCAGTCTGAGAGGGATGAGACTTCCAAGCGCCTCACGCTCAACTGCTGATGAGCACATGGGCAAACCCAGTCCGATAGTGCGTTATCGACCTGATGAGTCTCATGTTTCTGCAATTTCCATTGACAATCGCGTCGGTGGTACTGAAAAGGCGGGAGAGTTCGAACCATCTAGGCTGGTTCATCCCGAAGCTTCCCTCAGAATTAGCTCGAACAAAGAGGAGTTACGCCAGGCAAGGCGAATGATCTGGAGCCATTGTGACCCATAAAATGGGCATAAGCTCGGGGCTGGTGCATTGAAATCTGCATAGAATCTTGATCCTGTTGACGAAGCATTCCAAGGCACCGGCTCACAATCGAAGTCCTTACACCTGAGTGCAATGAGGCCAGAAGCCAAGAATTTTCAGGTTTTAGAACGATGTGAGGACGGAACAGAGAGGTAGCAAGAGAGGAAGGTACACCTACGCAAAGGGAAACGAGAAGGGGGAAAGCGAGGGAGCGAATGGCAAATACAAGAAGTCTGTAGCACGGGGCTGAAAGGAGTGCCGAGCTTTTAGATTCGCACTTAAGAGAAAGAGAGTGAGAGAGAGAGAGTGAGAGAAGTGAGAGAGAGAGTGAGAGTGACGAAAAAATGAGAAATGAAAACTGCTTCTTCGGCGACACCACTGTGTGCCAGTCCACCGAAGCCGTTTGTGCGACTGGCTCGCGAGGAGCGGGAGGGACCGGAGGAATCGTCGACAACAAGCTTGAGCGGGCGGAACGCAGGGTGACACGAGGGACGCAGAAACTCGGCCTCAGATTTACTGCGTGGCGGTCTTGGAAGGAGGTCGTAGCCACTCAGCTCTGTGCACGTGCAGTCGACGCCCGCGCAGTTGCAACCCGCTTTGTCGACGACCCGAGGTTCGAAGTTTGAGGTTTGACGACTCTCGATGTGCGCGGCGTCTTCCCTTTCTTGTCTTTCATCGAACCGCTCAGTGACGGGATCTCCTGTGGGTGTGTATGTACCTGTGCTGACCTTTAGCGGGCGACGCGGCTCACTGAGCCATTCAGCGGGATGCAATGATTGCCGCCGCTTGTAGCAACAACTTTTTACGCCCCTGCCGATGATCTTCGTTAAGAGATTGTGAACGGTTTACTCCAGTGTTCTCCGTCAAACAGGAGCTCGGCAATGGTTGTCACCTTGCCACACCACTTGAGGTGTGTATGGGCTGATTTGATTGGCGCCTTCTTAGCTACAGGGTGAACGGCGGATCGTTGCAAGAACGTTGCAAACGTGACCGTTGTCAACGTTGTCGGCACCACCGAGGTCTCTTTTCTCAGCGCATCCCGTTCTGATGATTGGAAACATCCCGGGTCTCGGGTTGCACCGGGTAACAGCGAGCCAGCGCGCTGTAGCCGCATTCTCTGTTCGAGTCGACAACCAGAACAGGCCATGCTCTCGCTGCCAAGCAAGGAGGGGACGCACACCACGTCAGCTCAAGTCACGTCCTCGGAACGGTTGAAGACCAGCACAGGCTCGCCCCACTGGAGCTTGCAAAAGCAGTGGTGCCAGATACTACTGATATTCCCCGCCTCTTCTTCGACTCCGAAGTGATTCCACTCTTGGGGTTGTCGTTTGCTGACCACCGCCTTCTCTTGAGAGGCCCGCCAAGTGCACTGCCCCGGTCCACGCACCTCTTCACCCATCCGCCTACCTGCACACCTGTATAACTGCTCACCCATCCACCCATCTGTTCACCCCCGCAGCCCCATTTTTCCCGCAAAAGTCGGGCTGAGTATAGGGGAGTTTTTGAGAGTGTTGGCGAGTTTCGAGAGCTAACTCACTCAGGAGCCCGGACCGGGTGAGTAACTCTCTACTTTCACGTAGTAGTAGTAGTTTGAACTTGATATGCAGCAACAATCCGTGACGATAGCCGCCACCGACAACCTCTTTGCACGCACCGTGTCATGCTTCGGTCGCTTCTTGCCGCGTACTGTTTGTCTCCGGTGTCCGCTGCCCAAAAGAAATCTCCAGATGATTCGGCGCGCTTCCTTTTCTCCCTCGCGGGTTGTCGCCGCGGCCGGGGTCTCGATTCCTCTCCGGTCCATCTTGCCTTAACCTGCTCGTCTTCGCGGCTCGGCTTTGGTTGGGTTCGTGGGCTGTTCACCTTTGGTGTGAGCTCCTCGTTCGGGCGCGGTTGCTGCGGCTTCGGCTTCTTGCGGGCGCTTCCACCTACTTGCTCGTCATCGCGTCCGCGCTTTCGCGGAGGGCTTGCGCCGTCCGTCCTTGATGCACGTTCGCCGTTGGGTGGTCCCGTGGTCAATTCGCTTGTCCCGACACGCGTCCGGTCCGTTCGTTGTGAAGACTGTGGCCGCGGCTTTGGTTCCGACGCGCTCGCCATTTGTGCTCTGTGGTGCCCTCGCTTGCAGCACTGCTTGGCCTGCGACACCGCAGCACGTCGACGGCTCGTGAATCAGGCACTTGTGAGTTCCTGCAGCATGCCGTCACAGACTGGCACGTGGAGCACGCCGCCATGAGGTGTTCCGTGATCATCTTCACCGCCAGCCCGTCCCCTTCCTCGTGGTACACACTGAAACTGGAAGGGTGGTGCTTGGAGCAGCACCCTTCCAGCTTCAGTTTGCGGCGGGTGCACAAACTACTACGGCTGCCGTGCGTTGCTCAGGGTAGTCGAAGGCCCGACAATCAAACTAATGCAACAAAATTACTAGTACTGCTGCCCAGTGGGTCCCGAGGATGTGTCGGCACCTGCCAAGAAGGGACAGAAGCTGGCGGCTCAGGGCCCGAAGCGGATCCCGGACGGTGTCCCCGTTTTCGAGGGAAAC
The DNA here is from genome assembly GCA_030068145.1 of Diplonema papillatum. Lineage (NCBI taxonomy): Eukaryota > Euglenozoa > Diplonemea > Diplonemida > Diplonemidae > Diplonema > Diplonema papillatum. The sequence goes on along the minus strand of JAPJBO010001412.1, from coordinate 15,422 downwards.
CAGCACGTGTGTCCGCTGCACGGCAAGCGTTCCAGTCCGGGAAGAAGAACGGTGCATTTTTACAAACTTTCAAGTAGCAGTAGTAGTTTGAAGTTGATATGCAGCAACAATCTGTGACGATAGACTGCACAAGTATGTGTCGTCTGCCGAAGCAGCCGGACACAGCTTTACTTTTTTCTTCTTCACTGAGACCCCCCAGGCAATCCCGGCTGTCTATAACGGCCGCGAAAGGTTTGTGCCCTAGAGTGATCAGGTGGTTGACCAGGCCCCACGGCGCCTCATGCACAGCACGGCAACAACACGAGGACCTGCGTAGGTGTGCACTCAGCCATCACAGAGCCCCAGAGCTCGCCAATTGACCTGACACAGCTGCCACCCTGGTGGCCGCAGCAGCAACCTTCGCAATGAAGGCGCGCGCAGCTGGAGTGTATACAAGACAACAGCTGCATCAGATGCAGCTTGGGGTGGTGCTACTCACCTGTCAGTCTCACGACTGACTGCTGCCCCAAACCTTCAAGAACGAAGCAAAAAGAACTTGCGCATACGTCGGCTGCGGAAGCGCTGGACAACCTCGGCGAGCTCCTGCTTCTTTTAGCTTTGACTACCGGCTTGTTCGTAAGCGGAACCCCGCCTTTAGATGCTGACTCCGTGGTATACGGCACCGCCTCCGCGACAGAGGTTTCGTTGTTGAAGTCGCCGTTCGCCTGTTGTTGAAAAGAAGTCGGGAGGCTTTTGTGCGCAAGCGTGGTGCCCAGGATACTAGTTCAGAGATTCCTGGCGGTTGCAGATCTTGAGGGTGATTTTGGGGTGTGCATTGGTCGTTTACTTGTCGTTTCAGTGCCTCGGGGTCGCCAGAGTCTCGGGGACCCCAGAGTACCTTATTGCGAGGCTCGCACCCAAGAACCGACTGAAGCTTTTACCCTGGGACCGATCCCTCTTCGGCCCCACTGGGTCTAGATTGCAGCTTTGGCTGGCCCTCCTTTTGACCCCTGCCTGCTGCCAATTTTTGCGGAAGCTGAAAACCAGTACTGGGTTTTGCATTGCGATGAATGACATGGTTCATGGTTGAAAACAAATAAATATGGTATATGGTTTGGGCGGAAAAATCCCCGCATAGTTCACCAGGGTCTGACGGGTACTGAGGCCCCATACCCTTCCTAAAACATCATTCTGCGTTCAAATACGCCCTCAGAAGCCTCCGGTATGATGTCCCAAATGCGATTTTGTGGGTTTTTAGGGGGTCCCCCCGCCTGCTGGCCGTAAACCGCCATAGTAGACACATATGCAACCTGATGCTGGGTCGCTTCTCTGTGCAAGATCCCAGCCCAAACACACGTTCTCGGCGTTCTCTAGCACTCTCCAGGTGCATTTCACACAGTGAAATGGTCGTTACCTGGTAGCGGGTTTCGCTCGCGACCGTTTCCTGAACAATCCTTCACTAAATCCGCGGTTAAATAACCTGGCCTCAGTGGTGCAAGCACCACGCGCTCTTCAAACCCAAGAAACATTTTCCCTCCGTTGAGACCTGCCGGCCCTAAAACGGCACAGGACTGGTTCTCCATTGACAAACGCCCTGCTTAAGCTCGGCACCCAGTTGCTTTGGCAACCTGTCGCTTTTGTGACGCCATAAACTAGTGGTCAAGCCACTAAATGCGTCCCAAACCCCCTTATAGCACACCGGATAGACAGTGGCTGGTGGGGTGAACAGGCAGGAGTCTTGGGGGCTGGCAATGAGGAATCTGCACGTAAAAACAGGAGTCTCCGAGGCTAATTTGGTGCGCGCATGGTTACCCGGAGCGGAATACACATTTCTTTCTCCAGGTGCTGACCCTTGCCGCCCTTTCCCACACCACAGTGGAAAATCTGAAAAAAATGCCTGTTTTTGGCCCTATTTTGGATCATGCGGGAGGGGGGATGGGGGCACCATACCCCCCCATTTGTGTGGGTTTGTGAGCTCCTGTGCATGGCACGGGGCCCATCTGGTAGGAAATAACACTCAGAAGTTGTTTTTGGGGTGAATCTGGGCCCAGAAATACCCGGGTTTGACATAGAATCTTTTTGAGCTGAAGAATGCTCGAGATCAGCTCCGATGAAGAGATCTGCGGAAAATAGACCCGGGGACCAAAATACATATACGTGGTTCGTCCCGCCAGAGTTCGAGTTGTGCATCTATGTGGAATGGTGATCGTGGAAATCAAAATCCATTTCGGATTTTCTTGTTACACTGCCTGCCAGGTGACATCATCAATTCCCCGAGTTCCGGGGGTTTCACCACTTGCCCCGACGTGGCAACATAATTGCGCTGGTAGTTTTGACCTTTTTGGCGTGAATCTACGGTGCAAAGTCTTGCCCATCCGCGGTGTAATTCCATACCCGCTGCCCTGAACATTGGAAAGACCCACAAACCACGCACATACTATTTGTTTCCTGGGTCCATTTTCCGCGAATCTCTTCATCGGAGCAGAACGTGAGCATAAATTCAACTCTGCTACGTGGACCAGCGAGAAAATCTCCAACAAAGGAATTGATGGCGCACCGGTGCGGAGGTCGGTGCAGCCCATGACCCTGGGTTTGCAGACCTTGTGTTGTTCCTGCGCGGGAGGCATCTGCCACAACTTCATCTGCCGTGGCCTGTTCAGCCGGCACGATCTGCTGAGCTGGCAGGATTGGGGCAGCAGCGGAATCTCGAAGAAAAGCGCAGCGTTGTATCGTTGCGTCTTGATTTGATCCTGGATGTGGCTGTTGCAGGCAGTTGCGCAAGCACTCTGTGACAAATTCCAGCAGAACCCAACCAAGCGGAAAAAGCCACAAAGTTTTTCCCTGAGGCCCGCGGGTACATCTTTTTTCCGGTACGTAGACGGCGGCGACGCCGGCGGCGAAGGAGACGAGGGCCGACGACGCCCGCGACGCGCAGACTGACCGGGAGGACGCAACGCAGCGGCCGGGCGTGACATGGGCGAACGTGGTGACGAGAAGTCCGCAGGCGAGGGGCGGATACGTGAAAGCGCCGGGAGTCAGCCGCGGAAAGAGGCTGAGGCCGTGCGACTGGCATGTCGAGGTGGTCGAGGCGGAGAAGGCGGAAGACATCCGGCAGGGGGTTGTCTACGCCGGAAGAAAGGAAACGGGGGAGCAGCTTGGTGCGGGGTACCGAGAGCTGTTGGAGATGGAGGCGAAGGACCTTAGGGTCGCGCTGGTGACGCCGGGCAGGCTGACGGACGAGAGTCGGGAGCGGATCGTCAGATTCGACAACGGCACGGAGGCGTCGTGTTACGTGACGCAGTGGGGTGGAGCCGACGTCGGGCGTGTACCGATCGCGAAGGAGGTCGAGGTGGGAGATGCGACCACGGTCATGTGGTGTACAGTAATGTACAAGGACGTCGACGAGAAGACACGCACCTCGCTGAAGAGTGCCGCGACGGGAGCAGGAGCAGCAGACGTGCTGTGTCGAAGAGCAGCGGCGGCCGCGGGGGTCACCATCGAGAGGAGGCATCGGTTTAACCACCGTTGCACGTCGACGCGGCACACGGTGTCAGTGCGGGTCACGACGCGCGAGGCGCCGACTCTACTGCGCTCCAGCGGCAAGGGGGGCGTGTACTGGGCCGCGCCATCCTTCGTCAATGGCAACGAGTTGCACCCCGTCGTGTGGCTGGCGGAGGATGCCAAGCTGGAGCAGGCGATGGAGATCGCCGGACACGCCGACGCGCTCGGGGTGGCAGCGGCGAGGACGCGGTACGGGGTGCGCTACTCCGCCAGCAACCCGGCGGCCCGCAGGACGCTCATCGACAGGGCCGGCTCCTTGGCAGCGCCGGAGCGCCAGGGCCCCCCCGAGGCGAGGTTCCTGGTGGAGAGCGAGGTCGGTGAGCATCAGGAGGAGATGCTCGCCGCACTGCGTGCGGTGCAGTGGGACTGCCGGGTCACGAAGTGCTTCGTGACAGGCAGGCGCACCAACCTGGTGGTCAACGCCAGCACGGACCCGCCAGCCGAGGTGGTGAAGAGGGCGAACAGGACGCCGCTCTACATCCGGAGGGTGAGGGTCGGCGACGTACCTAGCGGTACGAAGCATTGGAAGGGCCGCATCCCCAACGCGCGGCTACCCCAGGGGGAACAGGATGCCCCACCGGCGGCTCGGCAGGAGGACGTGGCGCCGAGCGCGAAGCGGAAGGCGGGCGAGATGGAAGGCGAAGCCGCGGGAAGTGCGGAAGGCGAGATGCAGGTCGATGCGCACGTCCACAACTGGGGCGATGACGTGGAGAAGACGAAGGTGGCCTGGAAGTGCAGCCGCTGCAACGGAGGGAAGGGGAAGAACACGCTGCAGAGGAAGTGCGCGTGTGGTGCCAGAGTGTGCCACGAATGCTACCGCGCCAGGGAGAAGGCTGGCAGTGGCTGACTGCATCAGGATCCCCGGGCCACCGGAGGACCGAGGCCCTCGTTCGGGCTGCCGAGTCCTAGCAACGCTACTAGGCAGTTCGATCACGCAGCAATGAGCGAAGGGGGCGGCAGACCCTCATCTTCTTCTTTCTCCCCCTCTCTCGACGCGCCAGGCCTCATTCGTCCGGGAGTTTTACTCCGAGGGCCCGACAATGCGCACCCCACAATGCCCTATTCTCGAGGCGGCTCCAGGAGATGATGGCAGAAATCCTTGCGGAACGGGCAGGGCTCGAAGCACGAGGCTAGGTAGCCAGGAACCCCATGACCCCCTGGTCGAGAGCGGATGCGATGCCTGCCGAGAAGCTCGACCACCCCTTTGCGCGGATTGCCCCGGCATGGACGTGGGAGCGGAACAAGGCCTGGGGACTACCGACGTTTTATGCGTTGGTAGCGTGGCTGTCGGACATGGAGTGGACCGAGAACGGGCAGGCGTCAATGCTAGAGCTTGCCATCGACTTTGAACTCTTTTCAGGCCTCAGCATACCGCTGCACGAGAATGCATGAGGGAGCGAGGAAACGTCCTGCGCTGCATGATCAGCGCGTTGGACAAGCTGGCGACACAGCAAGGGCTGGGGAGTTGCGAGAGGCGAGAGAGTATGCCCGACGACGTCGCTGTCGTTCATGGGCATCTCGGGGATATCGGGGGTGCGGCCCAGGCCCCGCTTTCGCGAGGCACACACGGGGACGATCCTCGAAGAGCAGGTGAAGGGAAGCGATGTAGGGACGCAGTGCCCGACGTACCCGGACTGGACGGCCGAGAGAGCGGCGAGGTGGGCCCTGCCTGTCCCACCACAGCTGCACCCCGACCCCGTGCATATGCCGGGTGTCGGAGTAGAGAAAGCACTCGTCACCTGCGCGACCCACCACAAGGGGAAGTGTGAGGCGTGCAGAGCACTCGTCCGAAGGGACGTACCCACGGTAGAGATGTGCTGTCGGCACCATCACCACGCTGACGATGGGCAGCCGATCGCCGTGTGCGTGGAGCACAGCACGACGAAATGCGGCGAGTGCAAGACGGCGGCGGCGTGCTGCCGCAGCGGGCATCATGCCTGCCGCACGCATGGCAGAGGAACCTGCCAAGAATGCAGGAGGCTGCTGCCGCCGCGGCCACCACCAGCCCAACGAACCGAACGCCCCGGCAACCCCCGGACACAGCAAAAAGAAGAAGAGACCCCTCTCACCCACCCAGGTGGGCGCACAACGAGAAACGCCGGCGAGAAAGCGCGCGGCGCAGGCGCCGCCCGCCGTATCGAAGCAGAAGACGGCGACGACCGGACGGGCAGCCAAGAGGCCGCCACCAACGCCAGGGACCGGCGAACGACCAGCGTTGAAAAAGAGGGTGCTCGGCACCCCGAAGGCGAGCCCGATCGCCGGCCGCAAGCGGAAGAAGGCGAAGGCGACCACACCCGAGTCAGGGGTGCAACGAAGAAAGAGGAAGGCCCTTAAAGCAAACAGCTACCAGAAACGTTCGACGTCCCCAAGCACTCCAGTGCCCTCGAGAGTGAAAAACGTGCAAGCACATCTCGCAAGATTCACTTCATTTTCCCATGTCCCTTCCAGCACAGGGGCCAAGTGCCACGGGCCTCTTCACATGACCGAGATCGTCGGAGGGCTTTGTGAGCTCGCTGATCACTCCCTATCCTTGCTCACAGCAAGCCTCCGTTGGTGCTGCCATAGCAAAAAGGTGGATGGGGGCTGTAGGAAAATAAATGAAGCCAGAAATCCCGTTCAGGAAAAGTCTTTTGGCTGGTGGACGAATTTGTCGCTACGGCTTTTCTCCAAGGGACTGGATGTTGTAAGGCATAACAGGTTGCGGGGTCGGTCACGGTGTGCCGGTTGCAATCGTTTGACCGGATGTTCTGTGGAGCATTTGGTTGCTGGAGGCTTTCCTTACCCGCCACTTGTGGGCAATTTATCGATGTTTTCCGAGTAAGCACCACAAAGTCTTCATCTCACCAGCGATCGGGGGTAGTTTTTGGTGCTGCTCCCTCAACGTACGGCGCGTTTATCACTGCCCTTTTGAGGTTCGCTTAACGTCAGATTTCAGATAATTGGCGTGAGGTTTCTATCCCCCTCGTTTTTTGGCACACAATTTGGATGCATCCCTCGGGAAACCCCTGTGGCCCTGGTGGTGAAAACCCCACACTTTCTAGTACACACCAGGGGGGAAAAATATTGAAAACCGGCCTGATTTTGACAGTAACTGCTAGGTAACTTTGCTCGATATCAAACACGCCATTGAGGCTTAGGGTTTTTCACCAAAATGACCACCAACCTTTGCCGTATTTACCAGAATATTACCAAACTGACCATAACCTTTTCATAAATTACCAGAATGACCACCAACCCAGCTTATACGATGTCGCGTCAAAAACAGACTGCCGGGATCCACTCCGCAAACGAGAGCGGCCACCGCAAACCCACTGTGAGGTATGTTCCGTCTTCGCTTTGAAATTTGCGGCGGAGCAAAAAGGGGCTTTTCTGTATCTCGAAAAATCCATCCCTCCCCTCATCACACCATTCATCACTTGCACTTATCCACGAAGAATCCAAGGTTGAAAGACGGACAATAGTGTGGCTGGCCATAACTACGCTGGCTGTTCACCCACTGCAGGAAGACGAAGTACTTTCCTTTCTATTATTATCCCCAGCCTTTGTAGTGTGCATTTAGCACTGTGGCGTCAGTACCGAAAACGCCGAAGCGTCATCCCACCGCACGAGACCGGTCACATCTCTCTCTCAAGCAGTTGTCCTGAACGTGTGGGCCGCAGCAAATCTGTTGTCCTCTGCTTTGAAGCCGTAAGTGCGACTGTTCAAAAATTTCCGCGCCTGCGGCGCAGATACAATTAGCATGTTTGTCGCTGCGGTAGGTGGTCGGGATGGGAACTTTGCCATTATCGTCCAGGATTCTTAGATTTTGACATTCTAGTCCAGGGCGTTTAGATTTTTTCCATTATAGTCCACGATTCCGTAGATTTTGCCGTTTTAGTCCAGACCCTTAGCAACATGATAATCACAACATTGCACCCAGCATGGCACCAGGGTCCTGAGACATGCATTCTTAAATTTGGCAGGCACCCCTAGAGTATTTTGGACTCTACTTCCCCACTTCCCTTCAAAAAAAAAAAATATCCGCCACATACATCCTTCTTCTCGGCGAACAGACGGGGAGGGGCACCGGTCTTCGATTTGAGCTCTGGCACGCGCATGCCGCCCATGATGACCTTCAGAGACTCCTTCTCCTTGTCGACAGACACTTCCTTGCCGTCGATGAGGTCCCGTATTCTCTCCGCGCCTCTCCTCTCGGGATCTGCGCGCAGCATCGCCTTCAGCATGTCTCGGTTCGGCCGGAAGCTCGCGTACTCTCTCTTGAACTTCGCAAAGGCCTTAATCATCTTTCGGATCTGTTTTCGTTGGTCGGGTTTGCGGGTCGATTTGAATGGCCAAACGGGGAAAGAATGCGTAGTTTTGTTTTTCGCAGATTTCTTCTTTAGCCCTAAGGTATTTTCGACTTTCTCTTATATCCCTAGCTATTTTCCTTTTTCTCCACACCTAGGGATATAAGGGAAAATAGCTAGTGATATAAGAGAAAACAACTAGGGATGTAAGAGAACCTATTAGGGATATAAGAGAAAACATTAGGGATATAAGAGAATGTTTTGTCTCACTGTTCTGCCCACGTGTCCTTCGTTTTTTTTTTTTGTCCATATTTTTGGAACTGCAGGAAGGCGGCTGCGAATGGGAAGAAGCCATACCGCACCCCTGGCATCGTCAAGTAGCCGGAGTTTCAGCTATGAAGGAATGGCATGGCGGCAACGGGTTTCAAGGAGGATCAGACCTACCCACGGAACCACGCCCAAGCACATTTTAGGAAGAATACAATCGAAGAAAACATGTCAGCACTACTAGTTGCAATCAGCCCTACAATACCCTGGGAACCTTGTTGGCACATGCGGCAGTGACAGATGTGTCTGCACTAAAGGAAGTCCCAGGAGTGCTACTGGCGACACTGCGCAACATATTTGCATCCACTGCCTGCCGAAAGAAGCAAGTCCGCCGAATTTGTTTGGGTTAGAATGCAAAGAATCGGACTCGTCGGGACCTCCTCCCACGAAGTCTGATGACGAGTGACGGAGGGCCAGGCGGACCGCCGTCCGACCGGCTAGACAGGGATGGAAGGCATTGGACCGGACCCCGGGGTGGGCGGATCGGGGGCAAGTGAGCCGCAACCGGACCAGTTCCTGGTCCGGTTGCGAAATGGAAGCAGCCGGCCGAGACGCTGCGGAAACAGGAACCCAGCCCGACGCCCTGGGATGCTCGGGGGCGCCCCACAACCAAGGAAGGTAGGCCGGCATCGCGCTCGCCGGTCGACACGCCGGCAACCGTTTGCCGCAGACAACCAGGCGCCTCCGAGGACCCCTGGGAGGCTCCCCATCCAGGCTCACCTGGGCCAGGCTGGGTTCGTGCCGACGGAGGCCAGCTTTCCGTCGGAGGACGCCGGAGAGGTTTGGACGAACTTCCTCCGGCCCAGGCCCTCGGCATCCAGTCCGAAGAGGAAACGCCGACTCACAGCGAGCCCTAATCAATCTTAGAGGCTTCACTGAAACGAGAATAGTGCAGAACTCCAGTGAAACAGTACGATTCCAAGACAGTAGTATTCAACGGAACAAGGAGAAAAAAGTAGGGGAAAATAGCTATTTATTCACTGTGACTAATAGAGGAAAAAGGCACTCGAGTTTTTTATTTTTTGGCCACGAGTGCCGGGAGGCACGAGTGGCCAAAAAATAAAAAAACGAGAGTGCCTTTTTCCTCTATTCAGTGGAAAACATAATTTTTTTGCATCGGTCACAAAATTGAGTCACTCCCCAGCCATTTCTTACGCGCTGAAATATGGCCTCATGCAAAAAAAGCCGTGAGAAAACCTTTTTGCCCCGAATCGTCCGTTACAAAAAACCTGACACCACGAGCATCTAAGGTGACAGACCACTATGCCGATAAGGGAGCGCGCAGAATTTTTGAGCAGTTCGAGTCGACTTTGAGCTCATCCGGAGTCCTAGACGCCAGCAAAGCGCAGAAACAGAGCTGGCTGGAGTGCCTCAGAGTCGAGAGATGAACCTCTGTGCCTGAGGTCCCTCAGGCTTTGCCTTCTGCAGAGAATTCCTTGCCCCGTTTGGTGCAGTTCCCTTCAGGAAACCCCCGTCTGCTGTGAATTCCTGCAACAATTCGTTCTCGTACATTTGTGAACGTGCAAATATCACCATTGGCGTTCCGTCTGCACCGATGGCAGCGCCAAAGATGGCAGCAAAGGCAGCACCAAAGCGTTCTAACAAGTAGCTCTCAGAGGACCACCTCGCACCGCTCTTTCTCCTTCTCTTTCGTCATCAGCACAGCATTCCTCGTGTGTTCCGACTCACTTTCGGTTGTGCATCAGTCATTTACTTGGTTGGCGGCCATTTTTATTCACTTTTGTGTCATTTATGTGCATCACACATCCTCATTTTTTTGTGCTGTCCCATATTTTTGGAGCCGTGACATAATGAGCGTTTGCGTGACATAATGAGCGTTTGCGTGACATAATGAGCGTTTGCGTGACATAATGGAGTGAAGAAATTTTGTGACCCATGCAAAAAAAACAGTAGTTGTATTTAGCGGCGGTAGTTGTGTTGTATTCCAAGAAAGTTGTATTTAGCCCCCCCCTGTAAGTACACGAACCACATGGATTAGCATGCACTGTATCACAGGGATGTTTAGCATTGAGTTCTTTTAAGTACATGTTTGTTAAGCAGCGGCCGCCAAAACTTGCCGTGACACCTATGAACGAAGTAAAGGAGGAAAGGAGAAAATGTTTCTAAAAGGGAAAACGACAAAGTGGATTCTATATAACTGGATTACGACAAAGTGGATTATAATCCACTTTGTCGCCAATCCACTTTGTCGCCTAATCCACTTTGTCGCCCCGTATGGGGCATTTGTGGGGGGGTCACAAGGTGGTCCTTTGGGTACCTCAGGGGCCTCCCGAGGGGGGTCAGGGAGACCATGGGGGCTGCATATGCACGTTTGAACAAGAGATTGTGAGAGAGCCTAACTACTTCAAAGTACCACCAGCTAAATCAAACGAGGAACAAAGATGCGGGAAACAGAGCAGTTGGTCGCTCGTATTGGCTTCACTGGCACCGAACTGGAGAGACTCGCGTTTGCCGCCGGGGAGATTCTGACAGTTGTATCGCGTGAACCTGGAGAGTGGGTACTGGCATTCACAGTACACTGATCGGAGTCATTTTCCGCCCTTTGCTTCCAGCACTTGTCCGCACTTCCATTCCAGCATTCCAATTCCGCTGATCAGAGGCGAGAAAGAGTGATGCCAAGTTAATGTTCAGACACGGAAGAAACTTGCAAAGTGAACGAGATGGCAGAGTTGGTTACCGTGTTGACGACAAGGATTCGGTACTCGCACCTGCGAATCGAAGGCACCCTTCTTACGAAGGAAAATGTGGATTCAGAACCTTGCATATATCTCTGTGGTCTTGTCCCCTTTGTCCCCTTGTAGGCCCCAGGTACCCGTGACGGACCTAAACTCATTTTTGATGGTTTTAATGAACGCAAACAGCTCACAATAGTCACTTCCCCTGTGGGGAACTTTTTGTGAAAGGGTCCCCTACAGGGGTTTTCCTGGCCCCCGAGAATATGGATTTTTGCCGGGGAAAAAGTAAAATGATGCTGCAAATTTTTTTAGTAGTACATCTGTACGAAACTTTTGCCTTATCATTTTCATCACCTTTGGTCAGTTGATGCTGATCGTCCGTTGCTTCGTTTATCAGTGCAAGCCCCAACTCCGGAAACGTTCTTTCGGTTTTTGGTTGCTGTGGCGACGCTGCACCCGCCTTACCAGCCTCCAGTTTCCGGTGTGCTCGGTGTGGGGAATCTCCAGCTTAGCAATCTTGTAGATTGTCTGGACTATCTTACGAACTTGTGCTCTCATCTTGCTTACACCGGAGCGTAAGTTCGTCATGATGTCGGTTGAAGACGTGTGCTCGGTGGAAGTGAGGTGGGCTCGGATCTTCGCGCGCGCGTGTTTTGGGATAGCGTACCGGGTGTTGATAAACGGAGCTGTGACCTTCGGGTATTTCAGGCTGCAGACGCTGCTCTGAGCTCCTTCCCCCGTTACATCCAGCCACGTGTATTCGGCGACCCACCTCTCGATTGTGCTGCAGAGGATGCTACCCACGCCAAACTCCTGTTTTTTGCATTTCCCGCTTGCCTCAGGGTCAGGGGATGGCTCCGTATCCGACTCCTCGTCGGCGTCCATGATTTGCGTCCTGCTTTGTGTATCTACAAGAAGTGAGATGATGCAGAAAACAGAGGCCACGCAAGCAAACCCAGTGCGGTTGTCTTCGTCGTCCGATTCGTACTCTGCGACGACGGTGTAGCCTGGTCCGAAGATGTCAAGTTGAGCCGACTCCGCTGGCTCTTCCGTGGTTGCCTGCAGTTGTTCAGATACCGTGTCGACCATTAAATTCCCTGCAGGCGGGACGACCTCGGCTGCTTCGCGCGCCTTTTGTTCGTCTTGTTTCTGTTTCTGGACACGGTCATGAGTCTTGATCAGATCCAGCAGCGCACCTTTCTTCAGCCGGTTGACACCGGTGCCTTGAGTGATACCTCTCAAGGCCGCTTGCTTTTCAGCTTTGGGCCCCTGCCAGTTCGCATAGTCGAACTGGAGCTGGTCATCGCGAGGGGTATTGCGCGGCGTCGCAGAGAAACCAAATTTGGCAAGAGACATCGTCGTTTTGTGTAGAAAATTTGAGCCGACCACCCTTCCCCGGCCGTTTGTCCCTGTGTCGTTCGTGCAGTGGACTAGCCAACCCACAGGGAAAAAACGACTTTTGCCGGGGAAATTTTTTTTTATTTCTGGACGGCACTTTTCATACTGGCCTCGCAAGCAAAAATCCGTTCTATAAAAAAGCCTTTATTTCCTGCCAGGACTGCAAATTTTTTTATTGGGAAAAATAAATTCCCTCTGGTGGAAATGGCTTGAGGAGCGTGACGATAAATTTCGTTTATTTTTTAGCGTTATTTGTGGATTAGAAGGTTTTTGATAGGATTCCGTTGTGTTTTGCACAGGCCGGACAAATAAACGAATTTATTTTTTCCGATCTCGGAATTTATTTTGCGCCGCCAGCTATTTTCAGTCGAAACAAATAAATGAAATTTATTGTCCCTAGGGAAATAAATTCGTTTATTTTTCGACTGAAAATAGCTGGCGGCGCAAAATAAGGTCGTAGGCAGAAATCTGTAGGGGAGACCCCTCGCAAATTTTTTTTTCTCCCTGTGGTGAGTGAAATCGCGTGTTTTGAGCTCGTTTTGAGTCTAATTCATCCTTTCTGATCCATATCAAGAACTCGACCGCAGCACTTGTCAGCAGCGCTCATCCAACAGTCCTACCCAGCACGACAGCACCTGTGCAGTCCTTCATGCAAGCGCCCATGCAAGCAGCATCGTATGTTGTGAACTACAACGTCAACCTGCCGGGACTCCCCCAGAACAACCAGGCACATTGATCTGTGACCCGTCACTTACAACAACTCTACGCAATGTCTCAGACACACAACGTTCTGCCGCGCACATTTGCTACGCAACGTTCTGCTAGACACCAACATAACTGCAAAGCAGTATGGTTTTCTTTCCATCCTCGGGAATTTATTTTCCGCAATAAAATCATTTATTCGGCAATAATTTCCGCCAATTTTGCCTCGGTGTCGTCGGTTTTAGTCCCTCGGGAGGCCCTCGGGGGGGTTTGCAACCCCCCCTCGGGCCTCCCTCGGGACTAAAACCGACACCTCGGCAAAATAAACGGAAATTATCTTGCCGAATAAATGCTTATTATTCCTAGGAATAATAACTATTTATTACTAGGACTAAAAAAAGCCTTTTAGTCCCGAGGAAGGGTTTATTGTCCCGAGGAAGTTTCTTTTGCCCGAGGGGCCCCCGAAGGGGGACCCGAGGGCAAAAAAAACTTCCGAGGGACAATAAACCTCCGAGGGACAGTAAAAGGCTTTTTACCTAGTAATACGTAATTTTATTTCTGGACGGCGCCGAGCCCCGAGGCGCAGCCGAGGGACGAGGCAAAAACACACCGTGAGCCGAAGTGAGAGGAAAATTAGACCTTTTGCACTTCTGAGCACAAACTTCCAAGGTATAATCTAGTAAAGGGGTCAGATTCACAAGCTAATGTGCAGAATGGGTAATTTTCTACTCCATCTTGATGTTGACGTAGCGTGGTGCGTGACTGGTGTGTAGCAGCTGCCTGAGCTGCATGGTAGGCGACTGGTGCAGCAAATGTCTGTGTTGCACAGGGTACAACCTACCCAGTAACTCCTGAGTTGCAGAGGATGCAACCAGTGCAGCATCTGTGTGTTGCACAAGGTGTAACCGGCAAAGCAACTGTCTGAGTGCAGAGAATGTGACCGGTGCAGCAAATGGTTGGGTTGCGCAGGGTGCTGCCGGCACGGCTACTGTCTGAGTTGCAGCGGATGCGACCAGAGCAGCAACTGTCGGTATGGGTGGCGGTGGTGACTTAGCAATGAGGCCGGTTTGATAGTCTCTGCAACCTGGTAATATGTTTGATTTTTGTCGACGTTTTTGACGAGTTTTACAGCAAATGCGAGCCATTGAGGTGTTTCCGACGAGTTTCAAGTAGCGCAACGGCCTCAAAACATGTTTTTGTAGGGGTCCAGTACCATGATGGGTGCACTGGGTGTATCACCTGTGCCAGTTTAGTGCATTAGAATGTCCAGGAAATAATTTTTTTTATTCCTACATAGATGGCCGTTATATAACGTTATATAACGTTATATAACGTTATTCCCGGAGTTATTTGTTAACCCCCCCCCTAAATCCAGAAAAACCGTTATTGACCGTTATAAAACCGTTATTTGCCATTTTTGGTCGAAAAATAACGTTATTTGACCGTTATAACGTTATATAACGTTATAATAACGGTATAATAACGTTATATAACGTTATAATAACGTTATATAACGTTATAATAACGTTATATAACGTTATATAACGTTATATAACGTTATATAACGTTATATAACGTTATATAACGTTATATAACGTTATATAACGTTATATAACGTTATATAACGGGTTTTTACCAGTCCATGGGAGGTCACACTGTCCTCCAGATTTTGGTCATTTTTGGCCATTTTTGCCACATTTTCCAGATTTTGGCCAATTTTGGTTATTTTTGCCAATTTTTCCAGATTTTGGTCAATGTTGACCAGTTTTGCCGTGTTTTCCAGATTTTGGCCCATTTTGGCCGTTTTTACCGATTTGGCCAGGATTGGCCATTTTTGCCATGTTTTTCAAAAATTTGGCTATTTTTGCCGATTTTTCCAGGTTTTGGTCATTTTTGGCCAGTTTTGCCATGTTTTCCAGACTTTGCCCATTTTGGCCGTTTTTGCCGATTTTTCCAGGGTTTTGGTCATTTATGCCCTGCCCCTCACCAGAGCTATTCTTGTCTGAGTTTCTTAAACCCGCACAAGCTCGAACAGGCAGTCCGTGCGCGGAAAAAAAAAAAGGTCGAAAGACACCAATCTGTACACCCATTCGGGATCGTCGGAAACACAAAAACACGTGTACCGCCCCACCCGCTTCGATTTCAGCCACACTAGTCTTTCCAAAGGGAATATCGACTATGCCTGCGAAAAGCTCCCCGAAGGTCCAGCCGAAGCCGAAGGTTCAACCTAAAGCTCAGCCGAAAGCTCAGCCGAAGACCCCAGGTACACAGCGCAAACGGCCTCGCGCCGAAAGTACGGATAGCAACAGCAGCAGCAGCAGCGCCTCGGTTGCAAAGGCGCGACGCGGAAGGAAGGTGGCGGAAACGCTGCGCGTCGAGGCCTTGTCCCGCGACCTGGCATTGACTGGCCCCAGCGTTCTCCCTGTCACGAAACCACCAAGTAAGAGCCCGGAACAACGATTCATCGACCGGA
>JAPJBO010001411.1:0-45965 GCA_030068145.1 Diplonema papillatum | reverse complement strand
TAGAATTGGTAGTCAACGTCCAATTTCCGATCTCAAATTTAATTAGAATTGGTAGTCAACGTTCAATTTTGAATCCAAAATTAATTAGAATTGGTAGTCAACGTCCAATTTCCGATCCCCAATTTAATTAGAATTGGTAGTCAACGTTCAATTTTGAATCCAAATTTAATTAGAATTGGTAGTCAACGTCAATTTTGAATCCAAATTTAATTAGAATTGGTAGTCAACGGTCAATTTTGAATCCAAATTTAATTAGAATTGGTAGTCAACGTCCAATTTCCGATCTCAAATTCAATTAGAATTGGTAGTCAACGTTCGATTTTGAATCCAATTTAATTAGAATTGGTAGTCAACGTCCAATTTCCGATCTCAAATTTAATTAGAATTGGTAGTCAACGTTCAATTTGAATCCAAATTTAATTAGAATTGGTAGTCAACGTCCAATTTCCGATCCCAAATTTAATTAGAATTGGTAGTCAACGTTCCAATTTTGAATCCAAATTTAATTAGAATTGGTAGTCAATGTCCAATTTCCGATCCAAATTTAATTAGAATTGGTAGTCAACGTTCAATTTTGAATCCAAATTTAATTAGAATTGGTAGTCAACGTCCAATTTTGAATCCAAATTTAATTAGAATTGGTAGTCAACGTTCAATTTTGAATCCAAATTTAATTAGAATTGGTAGTCAACGTCCAATTTCCGATCCCAAATTTAATTAGAATTGGTAGTCAACGTCCAATTTCCGATCTCAAATTTAATTAGAATTGGTAGTCAACGTTCAATTTGAATCCAAATTTAATTAGAATTGGTAGTCAACGTCCAATTTCCGATCTCAAATTTAATTAGAATTGGTAGTCAACGTTCAATTTGAATCCAAATTTAATTAGAATTGGTAGTCAACGTCAATTTCCGATCCCAAATTTAATTAGAATTGGTAGTCAACGTCCAATTTCCGATCTCAAATTTAATTAGAATTGGTAGTCAACGTTCAATTTTGAATCCAAATTTAATTAGAATTGGTAGTCAACGTCCAATTTCCGATCTCAAATTTAATTAGAATTGGTAGTCAACGTTCAATTTTGAATCAAATTTAATTAGAATTGGTAGTCAACGTCCAATTTCCGATCCCAAATTTAATTAGAATTGGTAGTCAACGTTCAATTTTGATCCAAATTTAATTAGAATTGGTAGTCAACGTCCATTTTGAATCCAAATTTAATTAGAATTGGTAGTCAACGTTCAATTTTGAATCCAAATTAATTAGAATTGGTAGTCAACGTCCAATTTCCGATCTCAAATTTAATTAGAATTGGTAGTCAACGTTCAATTTTGAATCCAAATTTAATTAGAATTGGTAGTCAACATCAATTTCCGATCTCAAATTTAATTAGAATTGGTAGTCAACGTTCAATTTTGAATCCAAATTTAATTAGAATTGGTAGTCAATGTCCAATTCCGATCCCAAATTTAATTAGAATTGGTAGTCAACGTTCAATTTTTGATCCAAATTTAATTAGAATTGGTAGTCAACGTCCAATTTTGAATCCCAAATTTAATTAGAATTGGTAGTCAACGTTCAATTTTGAATCCAAATTTAATTAGAATTGGTAGTCAACGTCCAATTTCCGATCCCAAATTTAATTAGAATTGGTAGTCAACGTTCAATTTCCGATCCCAAATTTAATTAGACTTGGTAGTCAACGTCTCGCCTCCCACCACCCCCTTTGGCCCTCCGCCCCTGGCCCTCCTGCCTCCTCTTTCCCCGCCTCCGTTTTACTCTTCCTGCCCCCATGGTTTCGCCATGGCTTTCGCCATGACTTCGCCATGGGCTTCGTCCCTCACCCCCGCTGATCCCGGTTGGTAGCGACCCGGCCCTACCCCAACCCCCAGCCCAAAATTAAGTCGATTTTTTTTTTTTTCGCGCTCGGGGTGGCCCCGAGCCCCAGACCCATATATAAATCACTGCTTGCACTTGGCACCGTACATTTCAGGGCTTGGTGTCTACCAGCGCGGTAGCAGCCTGACTTTTTGCCTCAACGTTTGGGTAACTGGGGTTGACTCAAAAATACTCGACGTAGCTGCTTCGACTCCGAATGGAAGGGGGGAAATATAGAGGTAAGGGGCAAATACAATACAAACACAATCTGATTTGTTCTTCGCTTACACCATCCACACTACAGGATTTTTTGACCTGTTGTTTTGTGTGATTTGTCGTGTAGGGGTAGACACGCATGACCTCACGTCACCCGTTCAACACGTGGTTCGGTAGTTACAGCACTTGGGATCCCTTCTGTTCTTTTTCGGGCAGCATCGTCGAGCATTTCTTTCAAGCGGGCGCTTATGTGTAAAAAAAAAAAAAAAAAAAAAAACAGAAGGAATCCGACCAGAAATTGGACTTCGGGGTTTAGATTCTGTTCTTTGTTTGGCACCCCCGCAAACCCCGTATTGCGTAGTTTGTGCGTGAGCCCCGCCGAAGAAAGGTCCATCACACTTGCGTAGTTACTTCGGTTTTCGGGGGGGGGTGTACCATTTCTTTCTTTCTGGACTGTTTCTTTTTCTTTTTCCCCCTCTCTTTTCCTTCTTCCACTCACTCGCAATGGGGCCAGCAGCTGGATCTGGCCGAGGTCCATTCAGGACGGAGCTGGGCAGGTGAGCAGCGACTCCTCCCCTTATTGCGAGCACGAGTGTACCGGTGGTAAAGCCTCCACACGTGAGCCAAGCTCCGCGTGTGCGGCGGAACTGCAGAGGCCACGGGCCTACGGGTCAAGTGGCTACCGACTTGCCAAACGAAAGCACCAAGGCTTGGCGCTCGCGCTGAACACAAGCTCGTAGAGACGGGCAGCCAGGGTAGAGCGGACGGGGTTGTAGCACTGTGCTGCCTTCGACTCAAGCTTCGCAAGCTATGCTTGCCCGTCACGTTCCTGGACCCGGAACGGCCTTTTTTTTCCTTCTTTCTCCTCCTTCTTCTTCTTCTTCTTCTTCATTCTTTCCAGCACGCTTGAAGCTGTGAGTCAGCGCACTTTACGCGCGGAATACAGGCCTGGCAAAAGCAGGCAAAAACACATTTTGCTACTTTCTTCTGGAAGAGGGGAACGAGGGGGAAAGTAGGACTCCCGTGTCCCTTCTAGTAGCGGCCTCTCGGGCCTTCTTTTCATAGTGTTTTATGACTGTTTCGAGTTCCAACAATCCCCAGTGTCGTTGCACCTCCGGTCGACAGGAAAGGCTGGATGGTGGTCTATCGTCGGGTGTGGGCAGTTTAACCACGTACGGACGGAGGGTAGGTGTTAATTTTGGGAAAATGGACTTTTTCAGGCAAACCTTGAGCCATACTCAATAAGGTGGTTTCGCAGTAGTTCGTTTTGTTTGTGCGCACTAACGGCTTTTCACCTGATTTGGTGAGTTGCTTTTAGTACGCTGCCAACTACTAATTTTTAGTACCAACAATGCATTGTTAACACAAAAAAAAATAGGAACCGAGAGCGGCGCATTTGAAAGATTTCGTGGCAGATCTTTCAAATGCGCACCTCGACGCTGAATGAATACACGTCGAAGTGACCCAGGACGGGCACCCGTGGCCTCTTGCAGATATCCGCGAATTAACTTGAATTACCTACGCCATATGGCGTAGTTCGTCCGTATGTGGTTAAAGTGATATTATTTTCCCTCGTTGGCATCGTACGCGTGCGGGAAAGGTGTCTGCGGCGCAGTTTCACTTGTCGTCGAACGAGGCCAACACTGACGGTATGCTGAAGGGCAGATGAAGAAGCGGGCGGGCATTTCTTTTTTGCTTTCCGCTCCTTTTTCCGGCGCGATCGAGCTGGATGAAGCTGGGAACAGCGCACTCTGCGCGCGGATGGCACGGCTTGGCGAGCAGACGGAAGATTTTTTTGCCGCGGTGGAATGTTCTTAACACCCCACTCAAGAAGAATGCTTGTGCCTCTTCCCAATACCTACACGGCGGACTCCCTCACCGGATGGGGGAGTGTTTGTGCGGTCGGTTTTTTTTTTTTTAGTGCTAACAATCTTGCGGGTTGCCCTTCAATGTATTGTGCAGGCTAAAAAGACGCAGGCAGCGTGTTTTGGTGGTTGATCAGAATTCCTTACCTGAATATACACAGGGTAAATACAAGTGGGAAAACGATCACGCGGCACGCACAAACAAAGAAATGTGAAAACGGGAAAGAATCTTCAAAATAGCTGAGCTGCTCAAGTCGAAAGCCGGCGTTGACTGGGAGGAGGAAATCCGCACAAAGAAAACGACTGCGCCTGTCTTTTTAGTACTAACAATCTTGCGGGTTGCCCTTCAATGTATTGTGCAGGCTAAAAAGACGTAGGCAGCGTGTTTTGGTGGTCGATCAGAATTTCCTTACCTGAATATACACAGGGTAAATACAAGTGAGAAAACCGATCAACCGGCACGCGACCAACCAAACGAAGCGCCTGTCTTTTCTAGAGTTAAAGTTCACTTGAAGTTCCGGGGTTTTAGGGTCTCCGTGTGACCGTTCATGAATAGGTTCTCTTAGAGCAAGAAAGGGCTATGTGGTTACGGGTTGCATATTTAGTGCACGCTTTCGTTATGGGTTATGGCTAGCCATGTCCGGGACGGTTTGTGACCGACACCAAGTACATTCCTTCGTGGAGTGTAGTCTTGGGCCCCCCGCCTGTCTTTTTTCGAGAGCGAGTTCGGGTGCGGCTAGGGATCCGGGGTTTAATAGTCTCCGGGTGTCCATTGTCGATAAGGTTCCTTAAAAAAAGACAGGCGCTTCGTTTTGTTTGTGCGTGCCGGTTGATCGTTTTCCCACTTGTATTTACCCTGTGTGTATTCAGGTAAGGAAATTCTGATCAACCACCAAAACACGCTGCCCACGTCTTTTTAGCCTGCACAATACATTGAAGGGCAACCCACAAGATTGTTGGCACTGAAAAGGTTCCTTTAAGGTATAGTGTGTGCGTATCGTAGCTGCTATAGTGGCAATACGTGTACTTGTGCGTGCATCTTTGTTGCCTATTGCCGACTGTTCGACTTATTTAAGCGCGCGCTGTCATTTCCTTATTTAAAGAGTGAAAGATCGCTTGAAACTCCGGGATTTTAGAGTCTCCGGGTGACCTTTGAATGCCACATGCAATGTGTGAGGAAACTGAACCGCCCAAGTAGGACCTTCTGATCACCAACTTGCCACCTGAAACCACGTCCAGGACTCGGTCGTGCGGTCAACAAAGAATTACACCCGCAAGACGAGAGTGGCACACCATTCATTCACACCCCGCAGTGCGGGACTATTACACCCGCAATGCCAGGAGCGGCACTTTCGCATTTTTTGGCTGCTACATACCGTATTTACGATAGGCCCTCCTCAGTAATGGTGCCGCAGGAGGTGACTGTCTGTCTTCTTGGTACCGTCTGAACCGTCTCTTTTCGTGATTTCTTTGTGTTCCCGACGATCCCATATGGCGTACAGGTTTTCTGGCGTCTTTCTTCTGTCCCAGTACAGGCGAATTCGTGTTGGTTTTGCGTCTAATCACTCCCGCGCCTTTTCACTCCCGCGTACAACAGATGGGGAAGCCCGCCGTGTAGTTCTGCGGCTTTGTGTGTCGTTACTTCGGTTTTCGGGGGGGTAGCAGAAGGGCACAAAAAACAGTTGCTTGAAGTGGCACAAACTTGTTCTCGGTGGGACATAAGGGAAACGTACCTTGCCGCTACGCTTTCGTTTTGGGCGGAGGGGGGGGGTAGGTGGCAGGACGTCTGTGTCCCTGTGTGTGGTGTCGGTGCGCATCGGTCGGGTCCCCATCTTTCATTTGGTGCCGGTCTGAGCAGAGCAAGAATGCCCCGCTGTGGCACGATGGCAGTCTGACACTTTCGCCGGACTTTTAAACTGATCCAAGGACGGACTGTGAAGAAACCCCTAAAGCTAACTAACTGAAGACAGACACAACTTGGCCTGACTTAACTGCGACTTGAACCGGACTCGAGTCGGGTCGACGTCGGATAAAACTCTGACTTAGCTGACGTAGCTTGACCAAAGCGACGGTAAGGTCGTACTGAAGTCAGCCATATGACTTTAAACACATACGGACGCAGGGTGGGTGTTAATCTTGGGGAAGTGGACCTTTCGGTCGCGTGACTCGGCCGTGTTTTTAAAGGTGAGATGAGAGGCATCGGCTCACTCTGTCCAAGGACCCATACCACGAACGCAACAAGACGGTTGCGCTGGCTTTAGTGTGACTTTACTTGCGACTTGAGCTGTACCGGGGTCGGATATACTGATTAAAGCTGGCTGTAATAAACCTGACTGAGGCCGACAGGGAGGTCATACCGACCAGTCAGAACACAGGCAGGCCTAAAGGTAAGGTCAGGCCGAGCCAAGCTGAATGCGAGACAAACGCCAGACAGCACGGCTGGGGGGGGGGGGGGCAGCGCCGGTGCATGCCCGGCACCAATCCCGTGGCGAATGCTTCCTCCCCCGTGCGTTTTACCGCATTCCGGAGAAGGAGGGAGTTGGGACTTGGGGCGGGCAGTGACGAAGGATACGCGTATATAAGCGCTGAAGGGTATGTATACACGGCGGCGAACCCACGAGGTGAACGATTTGCATCACTGGGAGGGCGGGGGTGCTAGCCACACGTGGCGGCGGTGTATTTCTCCTGGGTTTCCTGTTGTTTTCCATTCTTTCCTTTTCTTCTTTTTTTCTTTGTCCAGCGCGCGAGTCGCTGCACGACCAAAGCTAGGAAGAGCGCGCACTACGCGCAGAGAGCAGACGAGAACTTTTCGACTTTTCATATTTGTGGAACTTGAGCACTCGTGTTTGGGCAGAATCTCGCCTCGGGGAGGTGGAATAATAAGTCTTCTCGGCGATATGGTTGGAGCAAGCTACTTCTGTTTCTCTCGGACGGATGGAGCGGCAAACCTGTCGTTCGGGTTATTATCAGTCTTCTAAGAAACAAGCTTCTTTTCGCTTACTCAGGACTTTGACTTGTTGTGTTTGTGTGATTCGATCGTGTAGGGGTAGACCCGCATGACCTCACGTCCGTTCAACACGTGGTTCGGTAGTTACAGCACTTGGGACAGCATCGTCGAGCATTTCCTTCCAAGCTGGCCCTTATGTAAGAGAGATCGTTCTTCTGACGGAATCGGACTGGCCCAATTTTTGTATAAGTAGGGAATACTTGAGGAGACTGCCAGTTGCGAAATCTCAAGTGCATAGTGTGGTGCTCATCGACATGCCGATGACTTCCCATTATCGCAACAATATTCCAATCTATAAGGAGGTAAAGTGTGCTGTAGCCCACACGAAACACAGGTAAATCTGGGTTTAGTGGCGGTTCGACAAAAAAAATGCCGAAGCAGCTCGATATTTCCGCTGGATCTGTTTTCCCTGGCCAAGAGTCGCCACCACACGAATTGCAGGGCGACCGTGTCCGCATTTAAATCGGACACTTTCTTTCGTTTCACAAGCGCCACCTCGGGCAAGCAACGATGAACGCTGGTTCGCGATGAGGTGCAGGTGGGTGTGACGCTGCCTTCCTCGCGAGAATTGCGGAGATCGCTCTCGCAGAGGGCGCGGGGGGAAAAATCTTAGTTTAATGTTTAGGCAGAGCACTGCCTCTCATGCATGGTTGATGCTAGCATCACGTCTTCTTCGAGGAAGATGTTGTCTAGGAAAGGGATGCAAAATAGAAAGAGGTAAAAAGGGGTAAAAGGGGAGTGTACGGCAAAGTGGGGTATGAAAACTTGAGGGACCAGCCCGCTGTGTTTTTTCACCGCGTTGTGTGCATCTCGTTCTTCGTCTCATGTTTCGCTCTTGAACGCAGACCAATCCAAAGTAAGAGCCCGTCAGGGCGCGGGGGCGAAAGTCTTGGTTCAACGTTCAGACAGGACTGCCTGCCTTTTCTTGCACGCCCCCCCCCCCCCCCCCCCGAATTGGGTGACCTTTGTTGTTTTTAACGATCCTTCCTTCCTCACCTTTTTTTAGAGTGAAAGGACATGCGAGGCGGCGGGCCATTGCAGCCTTTGAAAAGATACGCCAGAGTTGCTTTTTTAGCTGAGACTTCGGGATATTGAAGTCTTCGGGCGACCGTTGTTGTTTTACAAAGTGGAGGTTTTTAAGTGAAAATTGCTTGCCGATCTTTTTTTTTTTTTCTTTTTTTTTTAGGCTGATTTTTGTGTGGTTGTAAGCACGTGCAATGTAGTAAATCAGTCTGTTCTTTGCAGGTTCCTCTGTTTTTCTCCTTCCCCCCCCCCCTCCGCTTTTTAGAGTGAAAGTTCGCTTGAAACTCCGGGGTCTTAAAGTCTCCGGGTGACCTTCGTCAATATGGGAAGATAGCCTTTGTGCTCTGAGAGTCGTAAGAGTGGTGGTTACACGAGGTAAGAGGATCGGTGGGTACCTTGGTTGTTGGTCATTGGTGGTTTCGGCCATGATCCACATACCGTATTTACGATAGGCCCTCCTCAGTTATGGTGCCGCAGGAGGTGACTGTCTGTCTTCTTGGTACCGTCTGAACCGTCTCTTTTCGTGATTTCTTTGTGTTCCCGACGATCCCATATGGCGTACAGGTTTTCTGGCGTCTTTCTTCTGTCCCAGTTCGTTGCGGTCGACGATCAATGTCGTTTCTGCTGTCCGGCAACTTTGCTTACTTTTTTTTGTGGTGCCTGAGGGCAGCCCTTGGGGCGAGACTAGTATGGGCGATTCCCCTTCGGAATTGCTTGCCGGTGCTTTTATTTTTTCCTTCTATGTGTTGCAAGGGGGGTGTCCAGGGAGGGGGTTCAGTGTGCAAGCAGGCGCGCTGAAAGCACTGACGACGGGGGAAGGAACAAACAAGAAAAATACTCGGCGCAGCGGCTTCGACTCCGAATGGAAGGGAGGAAATATAGAGGTAGAGGGGCAAAATACAAGACGAACACAATCTGATTTTTGTTCTCTGTGTTGTTTTCTCACTCAGGAATTTGACCTGTTGTGTTTGTGTGATTTGTCGTGTGGGGGTAGACCCGCATGACCTCACGTCCGTTCAACACGTGGTTTGGTAGTTACAGCACTTGGGATCCCTTCGGTTCTTTGTTGGGCAGCATCGTCGAGCATTTCCTTTCAAGCTGGCCCTTTTTGTGCGTACGTGTGTAAACCCTGTTTTGAGTGATTTAACACAGCACGCTGCCATCCGACACTTTTTGATACAGACAAGCAAGCATGTTACCATAAAAGAAAAAAGCAAAAGAACACCACTCGCCGCCCCTATTAAGAAGGCATACACATATCCGCTGTTTTTTTTTTTTTTTTTTTTGTTTGCTCAGCGTTCCTTGTTTTTCCTCTCTCTTGTTCCGACCAAATGAAATGGGGGGTCGGGATGGGGAGCGTAGGGGTGCTTGCATTCCAGGACGAGGTTGTCCATGGAACCAGGAGCAAAACCGGGGAAGTTCTTGGAAACACAATGCAGCCACCGCTGCTTGAATGGCAGAGAAAAACCCACCCCCCCCCCCACCCCCGCACCCAGGCCCTTCCACACCCGCCCCCGAGGGCTGAGCTGCGCGTGAACGGAAACGTTTCCCGATTCCGCTTCCGTTGCCGCTTCCATCGGCAGTGTCTTGTTGTTGAACGCTTACGCCCGCCACTAAACCCAGATAGCAGCACATGTTTGATCACATGCCATGTCGCGTGGGCTGCAGCGTGATCGGAAATTGGAGAAAAAAAAAATCCCCACGGTGCGTTCGTTTCTTGTTTTTCGGGTTTCGGGGGCCTTTCCGAGGTCCCTCGGGGGTGGAAAAGGCCTCTCGGCAGGGTCTACACCTTGTCCGAGCTACACCTTGTAGTTGGACGCTCCCGGACAAGGTATAGTCGGGCCAATCCAAAATAGCCAGGGGCCAACTAAAACGTAAAACTTGTTACGGGTACGTTCAATAACCAGCGGCTCGTGTAACTCCCAGGAGCGTGTGCGCCCAACGAAGAGCGTCGCCATAGTTGCCGCCTTTGCGGTAGGGTGCTTTTTGAGGCCTCGGACAGCTTGGCGAGGATACGGATACTCTTTCGCAAAAAGAAATTGTGCGTACGTGTGTAAACCCTGTTTTGAGTGATTTAACACAGCACGCTGCCATCCGACACTTTTTGATATAGACAAGCAAGCTTGTTACCATAAGAAATACTCGAGGGACTGCCTTGTGCTCTTTTCGAAGGAGGCTAGAGGAGAAAACAATACAACTACAAAGTGGGTCTTTTTTGTTGAACGCTTACGCCCGCCACTGAACCCAGATTTACCTGTGTTTCGTGTGGGCTACAGCACATTTACCTCCTATGATCTATCGCAACTGGCAGTCTCCTCAAGCATTTCCTACAAAGCAGGTGCTTATACAAAAAAAAAGGAGAGGGCGGAGGTAGGGGAGGAGGCGATAGTTTCGGACAGAGTAGAGCTGACAGGGACCAGCCTGGCTGGCTCTCTTCACCTCCGGTGTGGGGGAAGAATCGTAGCGTGTCCTGATGCTGGGCACCGGGTCTTCATCGAAGAAATAAAAAGAAAAGTGCGAGAGGGGGACCGGGGCCCGTAGGTGGTCAAAATACTCGACGTAGCTGCTTCGACTCCGAATGGAAGGGGGGAAATATAGAGGTACCTACCCCCCCCCGTGTTTAAGATCGCCCCCCAAAAAACCCGATCTTATACACGGGGGGGGGGACGATCTTAAACACGGGGGGACAAAAAACACCCCAAAAAAAAAATTCCCGCTGCGCGGGGCCCTGAACCCTCCCCCACAGTAAAAACGCCCAAAAGAAAATTCCCCGCTGCGCGGGACCCCACCCCACTCCCCGTGTATAAGATCGCCCTCATTTCTCAAAAAAACCGATCTTATACACGGGGGGGGAGGGCGCGATCTTAAACACGGGGGTGGTGGTAGGTAAGGGGCAAATACAATACAAACACAATCTGATTTGTTCTTCGCTTACACCACCGTGTGTTGTTTTCTCACTCAGGACTTTTGACCTGTTGTGTTTGTGTGATTTGTCGTGTAGGGGTAGACCCGCATGACTTCACGTCCGTTCAACACGTGGTTCGGTAGTTACAGCACTTTGGATCCCTTCTGTTCTTTGTCGGGCAGCATCGTCGAGCATTTCCTTTCAAGCTGGCGCTAATGTAAAACAAAATTCGCATTATCGCATACCATCGCATTTGGGAGTTGGCCGCCAATTAATCGCATTCTTTTTCATTTCGCGAGTATCACGACGATTAAAACCTGGGCTAAATACAGTATTATGAGAACTATCGCATATTATCGCACGCCGACTATATGCGATACCGCGACAATGCAACACTTACTATATCGCGCGCGAAATCGTTTGACCACTACTAGCGGGATGGGGGTTGCTTTGGAAGAACTGTGAAAACGGGGTTTTGCCTGGAGGCTTTTCGTGTTATTCTGCAGATGCAGAGATTTGAGCTATCTTCCCCGGGTAATTACGTCCAGCGCGGAGAGCGTTGATTGATTTTCCGAAGGACGGCGAAGCACGTCCGAACAAGTCCGGACCACATCTGCAACTTTGAATAACCTGCGAGCATTTCAGAGTGTACGCTCGCTTGAGAGTCCGGGGGTTGCAGCCTCCGGGTGAGCATAGAGGTCGGGGATGGAGAGGGGGGAAAGAAGGAAAACGAGAGCGTTTGCTCATAGATATTCCTCCGCCGTGAGACCCGCCGAATGGATGCCGCCTCACTATAGTATACTAACGCACGCCGCTTAGGGGGATTGCAAGAACGTGCTTGGAATGGATATGCGCTCAACCGCACTGGTCCCGTCTGCGCCGTGTTTCGGTCCTTCAAGCCACGGACACATGAGACGGACCATCATCAGCGCGAAGTCTGGCTGTTCGTAGCTCGTCACAGCCAGGACCACCGCTCAGGGGGGGAAAATGTTTCTTGGGGGGAAAATGTTTCTTGGGTTTGAAGAGCGCGTGGTGCTTGCACCACTGAGGCCAGGTTATTTAACCGCGGATTTAGTGAAGGATTGTTCAGGAAACGGTCGCGAGCGGGGGGGGGGGGGGGGGGTCTCTTACCGTTCTGACACGCTGGGGGCTTTTTTTTCCCCCTCTCTTTTTTCTTTCTGTTCTTTGAAAAATAGTACACGATGTGCTGAAGGAAACACTTCCAGAACAACGGTTGTTTTTTTGAGAGTTAAACGAAGCTGACGAAAAGAAAAGAAAAAGAGAGGCAAGAAGTGTGTTAGGGGGGGGGAAGGAACCCCAAAAAGGAGAGGTTTTGCGAGGAACACGCGCTTGTTGCGACTGCGCATGTGTGTCAAGACTGGCTTGTACAAGTCCGATTGGACACTGAGGGCCCCTACGGTTCTCTCAAAGAGGAGAGAGAGAGAGAGAGAGAGAGAGAGAGTTTGAATAGAGCATCTATTTGGTATCGGAAAGTAGGTGCGGGGCAGCGTACTAGCTCTGACCTCGACCCCCGAGCCCGGAACTGGTAAACTGGTCTGTATCTTGATTTTGTGCACAGGGGGAGGGCAGACACCCCCGTTCGGCAACGAATGCCTGCAGAGCGAAGTCGTACCGGATAGCGGTGGCATGGTGGACAAAGAACGAAGAAAGCCATACGCCTGCTACGGGAAACGAAGGGACCGGTGGGCCAACAACAGTGTCAGTGAAGGGACGAGTGGGCCAACAACAGTGTCAGTGAAGGGACGAGTGGGCCAACAACAGTGTCAGTGAAGGGACGAGTGGGCCAACAACAGCGTCAGTGAAGGGACGAGTGGGCCAACAACAGCGTCAGTGAAGGGACGAGTGGGCCAACAACAGTGTCAGTGAAGGGACGAGTGGGCCAACAACAGTGTCAGTGAAGGGCTTGGGTTAGTCATCATATCTTTGCGCATGACCCCCACTTTGTCGACGCACGCTTCATACTCCGGCCACGTGGCGAAGTTCAGTGTTCTTGGGCTCGCAATCCACGCATTGAGGTACGCCTCCATAGCGCTCCTCGGGATGCCACTGCCACGTTCATACGGGCCATTGAGCCCGAGCATTAGCACGTCGGTCAGCGTCTGCTCGTGAAGCCTCTTCCTGGCTTTTGTCAACACCCTTTTCATGTTTGAAAAGACACGCTCGACCGATGCTGTCCCCATTGGCAGGACAACAGCAATGGCAAACAGATTGTTTGTCTCTGGAAATGCCGTCGAAAGGTTCGATGACTTCAGCAGCCCCAGCATGACGTCTTCCAATGCACCCGGTGGTTGAACACGGTGGTAGTACACTGTGGTACCCCGTGGTAGCACACTGTGGTACCCCGTGGTGCACGGTGGTAGTACACTGTGGTACCCTGTACACACTGTAGTAGTACACTGTGGGTAGCCGGTCTCTCCGGGAAACAATAATAGCTGAGATTTTTTTTTTTTTTTTTTTTTTTTTGACCCAGACCAGTTTCCAGACCAACTCTGGTCTGGCGACCAGCTGACCCCCCCCCAAGCTAGTAGGCTGCCGTCGACAATTTTTTTTTTTTTTTTTTCACGAGAAAAGCGAGCTATTCAGCGGGTTCTGCGGAGCCCTGCGGTCGACGAACGAGCGGGCAAATTCGTCGGGGTACTGGGACCCGCGAGCGACCGCGTGGACGAGGCAGCGGGCCGGCGGGGATGTGCGGGCGCCGAGTGGCATGGCGGATGGCGGGCTTCGGGGAGCGGCGGCGCGCTGCTGCTTCGCGAGGTGGAGCAGGTCCCCCCTGCGGGACGGCGCGAAGAAGCTGCCGGTGAGCGAATCGGGCGGCGGGCTGACGTGGATGGAGATCGACTCGTACGCGACCGCTGGCGACGGGTTGGTGTCGGTCGACGACGACAGCAGGGAGAGCGAGGTCTGCGAGGACAGCGAGCTCTGCCGCGAAATCGGCGACGCCACCTTGTACTCAACAGAGGTCGCCGGGGAGATCACGGGCGACTGGAACGAGTCCTGCGAGCAACGGGTCCCCTCCGACGAAGACCGCCGCGAGATGGGCCGCGAGTGGTGCGCGCTGCGGATCGCGAGGAGGAACCGGAACGTCTGCTTCGCCGTCGGAACCGTCACCGTGTGGTCGGAGAACCACTTGCAGAAGAGCCCGAACTCTCTCCACCGCAGCCGCAGGGCCTCCGACGCCTCGCCGGGGACGCACGCGACGAAGAACGAACGGCCGGACTTCGAGTCGTAGTCCTGCTTCGCCCAAGGCAGGCGGGGGAAGAACATGCCGTGCTCCTTGGCGGTGCCCTTTTTCAGCGCGCCGGGGGCCTCCCAGACAGTGCGCTTCCACCCGCCGCCGCCCCACTGGCAGACGTCGGCGGCGGGGCTGACGAAGCCGGCCACGAGAGATGCGAGGACACCGGGTTCCTCCCTCGCGAGTTCCCAAAGGGCCTCGAAGTAGGCGTCGAGGTGCATCCGCTTGGCCTCGATGGCCTGCTTGCTGCGCTGCGGCCGCAGCGGGCAAACGAGCCAACCGGTGCCCGGCAGCCGCGGGAGGACGTGCGGGCGGCCTCTCATGTCCTTCGCCCGCTTGCACGCCTTGTGCAGCGCCTCGAACTCCTCGTAGCTCCGCTCGACCGACCACTCGTTGCCGTCGTCGGACACTTCGATCAGATACCTCACCTCGAGGCCCTTCGCCTGGTACGACAGAACAGTCCCGACAACCTGCACCCGCGCATGGAACGCTTCGTACATCATCACGCAAATTTAGCTTACAGCGTTATTACTTAAGTCTTTTTTTTGTGTTACCGTCGATCCCGAAGGACGATCAGTTTGGTGTCTTGCGACCTTTGTTTGTTTGGCAAGGAGTTTTGGTGACGCGCTTTAGTTAGAGAAAGAAAATAAGAAATAAGATGCCAAAAGTCTTT
Organism: Diplonema papillatum; assembly: GCA_030068145.1. NCBI lineage: Eukaryota > Euglenozoa > Diplonemea > Diplonemida > Diplonemidae > Diplonema > Diplonema papillatum. Next base: position 31,145 of record JAPJBO010001411.1, on the reverse strand, counting down.
TTTTTTTTTTTTTTTCCTTTTTGTGCTGCCGACAATCAACCGGGGTTGATGTGCAGTCTGGTGTCTCTTTTCTTTTTTTCTGTTCGTGCAGCAACGAAGAAAGGATGTTCAGTGTTCTTTTTTGGGTTCTTCTTTTTGTTTCCACGGGTGAAAAAAGAGGTTTTGGTTGAACCCCCCGGGTTCGTTTCTCTTTTTTGTCTTTTTTTTTCTTTGTGTTGATTGTTTTTCGACTGGTGGATTTTTAGAGTTAAAGTTCGCTTGAAATGCCGGGGGTTTAGGGTCTCCGTGTGACCGTTGTTGAATGGGTTCTCTTAGAGCAAGAAAGGGCTATGTGGTTACGGGTTGTATAGTAAGTGTACACTTTCGGTATGGGTTATGGCTAGCCATGTCCGGGACTGTTGGTGACCGACACCAAGTGCTGCATTAGTGTGTGGGCCTTTGAAGCGTGGATGAGCTGCTCCCCTTGAGGTTCCTGGCTCATGCCAAAGCGCCGCCGCCCAGGTTAAGGGGTTGCGGCATCAGGCGTGGGCCAGGGCCAGGGAGGCTGTTCGGAGGGGTCACCACATGAGCAACGCACTACGCACACTCCGTGTACTACGCCACAGCAGACGGAACGCGTCTGTTCCGCCGCCGCGGGGTTGTGGCCTCCCAGCCGGAGCCATCGTTGGATGACCCATCGCTCGTTTCTTCGCGTTTGCGTCGGTTCGGCGCCGGGTGGACGCAGCCGGGGGCTGCGTTGCATTGGGCGGCGTTCGCCGTGCTGGCCCAGGGTTACACCCAAAGTACAGTGTAGTCTTGTCGCGGTTATAGAGTTGCAGTTTTCAGAGTGTAGGACCGTAGGACGAGTGTAGTACTGGAGGTCTTTTCTTTTTTCGTAATAACAATTAATTGTAAACACGAAAGAGAACGCTGGCAGCGTGTTTGGGAGAAGTTTAGCCTACCGATCATATTCACTCACTATCACTCACTAACAGGCCAATCCCTTTCCCGGCACGTACAAACAAACGCACGCAAATATGTGAGGAAACTGAACCGCCCAAGTAGAACGTTCTGGTCCTGATCATTTGCCGAGTTGCCACCTGAAACCACGTCCAGGATTTGGGTTCAGAGGGTACACGCCTTGTGCAGCGCCTCGAACTCTTCGTAGCTCCGCTCGACCGACCACTCGTTGCCGTCGTCGGACTTCGATCAGATACCTCACCTTCGCCTGGTACGACAGAACAGTCCCGACAACCTGCACCCGCGCATGGAACGCTTCGTCACTAGTTGTTTGCCTTGTTTTAGAGTTGTGTAGCTCGCTTGAGAATCCGGGATTTTAGAGTCTAACCACTGCGGGTGGGCAAAAAGCCACCCTGCTCCAGTGGAAACTTGGACAGCAGGAACGAAATTGCCTTCGGGGTATCCCCGACCAGCTCGTCGGCCATCGCCTTGAACCCTGCTTCGCGTGCAGCAAGGGTGTTGGAGGACAGCCGCATGGTCAGGCCAAGTTCGCTATTAATTAGCGAGCCCAGCTGGGCTCACTGACGCATAGACATGCCGAATCGCATTCTGTTCTCTGCAATGACGCCACCGAAAGCGCGCGCTGTCGGTGCATGGTATGCATCGATTGTTGTTTTCCCCCTGCGGTGTTTCAAGGCTGGCGATGTGACCGTACGAGAATCATACTACGTAAGAACTATTGCAACGCGCCCTCCTCTCTGGCCGAGACCCCGACTCCTGTCCATCAGGGCTGACATCATCGTCAACACATGCTCATTTTGTTTTCTGTTGGGAGTAGTCCTGTTGATGATGACGATGACAGTTGACGAAGACAATGGCAGCCCTGATGGACATATCCTGGTGGTTCCACATTGTTCACCAGCGAGTGCACTTGGGCCAGAGGGTGGGGCGCGTTGCAATAGTTCGTACGTAACTTTGTGTAGTATGATTCTCGTACGGTCCCGCATCGCCAGCCTTATCACTCACGAAACACCGCAGGGGAAAACAACAATGGATGCATACCATGCACCGACAGCGCGCGCTATCGGTGCCATCATTGCAGGGAACATAATGCGATTCGGCATGTCTATGCATCAGTGTGCCCAGCTGGCTCTCTACAGCAGTGAATGGCGAGCTTGGCCCGACCACGGGGCTGTCCTCCACAACATATGCGCAGGGCTTCCGCTGCAACATTGCCTCACAACACAAGAGGCTCTTGGGAAACTCCTCTGCCAGGCGACTGGAAACGTTGTGCGCACTTACGGCAGGTGGCTTGACAACCTAGTGTTCACCATTCATGTTTCTGCGTGCACAACATTGGCAGGACGAACCTGCGGAACAGTATTCGAGCGTGGGTCGGACACCCACGCCATATCCACCGCCTAAAAATGGACTTTACTGTGTAAAACACTAGCAAAAATGACTAGTGCACTAGTCATTCTTACTAGTGCACTAGTCATTCTTACTAGTGCACTAGTCATTCTTACTAGTGGCACTAGTAAGAATGACTAGTGGCACTAGTCATATTACTAGTAAGATTTCTTACTAGTAAGTTCACTTTAAAATGACTAGTGATTGGCCTTACTAGTGCACCGTGTAGGGGCCGCTCGTGCTCCGGTGCCTGTTCTTTTATGCGACAACCAATTTCTGCTTCCCTGGAGACAGTATTTGTTACAGCTAAAAAGAACGTTGGCAGCGGTTTAACCAGAACGCAAACAAAAATAATACACACGGTGTGCTCCAGCACCCGATGGGGGAGTGAACTGTGCGGTCGAAATGGCGGGTGTGGGTACACCCGCAAATCCAGTGTGCCACACCCGCAAATCCAGTGTGCCACACCCGCAAATCCAGTGTGCCACACCCGCAAATCCACTGTAGCATCCAGTGTGACACCCGCAAATCCAGTGTGAAATCCAGTGGCCACTGCCATTTCCCAGGTTCAAACCGAGGCTTTTGCATTTCTCGCTCCAAGGGCCCCCTCAGTCTAATTTTTATCATGCGGAGTGGTGACAGAAATGAAGTAATCCATCCTACAAACCTTGCAGAGCACTCGGGAAAGGGTGAAGGCGGTAACAGCATGCACTCGGCACTTGTTTTGCGGTTCAGCATCCATGATATGTGCGTACTTCTTGTCAGCTCGGACCGAAGGTGAGAGTGTGGAACGAAAAGTCCAGCCATCATGTAGTGCGATCAGAAATATTGTGATTTTGACGGATGTGTCGAGTCAAGGCGCCCTTGGACCCCATCCTTCTCGTGCCGTTTATGTTTTGTATAAGCACCTGCTTTGTAGAAAATGGCTTGAGGAGCCTGCCAGTTGCGATAGATCAAAGGAGGTAAATGTGCTATAGCCCACGCGTACCACAGGTAAACCTCGGTTTAGTGGCGAGCGTAAGCGTTCAACAAAAAAGACCCACGTTGTGCAGTTGTATTGTTTTCCCCCTCTAGCCTCCTTCGAAATGAGCACAAGGCAGTCCCTCGAGCATTTCTTCTTTTTCCCCGCCGGCTTTTCCAAGTTTGGACTGACAGTCCAAATGTGGATATAGAAGCTAATCCCCCTGATTGCCATAGTGTATGGCTGCTGAAGTCCGAGGTGTACCGTTCCTGCGAGAGAACACTAAAGAACAATAGGAATACGGACACTGCTCTCTGTTCTGTCTGCAGAAAACCAGGGTTCGCGCCGCCGCTGCTGCCGGTCAAGTGCCGCGCCGCCACTTCGCGGCTTTGCTGTCGTTCGCGGGGAGGCTCGGCGGGCGCCTGGTGGTGGGTGCTGCGGCGCAGGCGTGGGACAAACGGTCGTCCACGGGCGCCGGAAAATCGTCCAAGAGAGCCCTGCCCGGGTCGCTGGCGGCACTGCTGAGGGACCCGGGGAGCGCCCGTTTAAGAAGGCCGCGGAAATCGGCTGAGCCGGGAGCTACCGGAGAAGGTGTGTATGTGCTTAGGTATTACAAACCTGGTTCGATTGCGGGATAATAAAACCTCGGGGATAAAAGACTGCGTGTTTTTCCCGATCAAGAAACAATGCATGCATGAAAAAGACAACTCTTTTTGCGGTACGGTATGCATTGCATATCGCCGGTGATGAGGACGCGAGTTGCTCGCGACGTTGCTGCTGTACACGGATGCCCATCCCGAGCGTCCGTTTCAAATCGTATCCTGACCGTGTGCACGCCTTCTTCCACGTCTCTGCTCGTGTTGTGTCTTCCGTCGCTTGTTCTCGTTTGTATCACTCGCGTTCCGTCTCCGCCGCAGTGTCTGCCGCTGCTTTCAAAAGCAACCTCACAACAGTTTCGCGGCCTCTCTCACGGGCAAGCATGACTGCAGTGCGACCGTCGTTGTCTGCAGCATGCACGTTGGCACCGGCCAACAACAATTCTTGCACGACGCTTTCGTGACCAAAAGAACTAGCCCAAGTTAGTGCTGTGGAACCGTCGCTGCCGGCAGCATTCACGTCGGCACCGGCCGACAACAATTCCTTCACGACGCTTTCCTGGCCACACTTACTGGCCAGAATGAGTGCAGTGCCAACGCGGTTGCTGGCAGCATTCACGTTGGCACCGGCCGACAAAACTTCCTTCACGACGCTATCGTGGCCACGCCAGCTGGCCCAAATGAGTGCAGTGGAACCGTGGTCGTCGGCAGCATGCACGTTGGCACCGGCCGACAACAATTCTTTCACGACGCTTTCCCAGCCACCCTTACTGGCCATCATGAGTGCAGTGTAACCCAACTGGTTGGCTGCATTCACGTTGGCTCCGCTTGTCCGCAGTAGTCGCTTGACGATGTCTACGTGTCCTTGACTACTTGCAAGGATGAGACCCGTCGCCAGGTGTTTGCAGAATGGATGAATGTCATCGATGGCAGCCATGTTTTTTCAGTCCCTCCATCCCCGGCACCTGCTTGCTGAGGTCGATCTAATAAATACGCTACTCGTGGGAGATCGATTGCTTTTTTTTTCCAAATCCATCACGGGACATTCGGTAGGTACCAGGGAAAGCCTGCTACACGGGAGCCAAGCTTCACGTGTTCGGCGGTACTGCAGAGCCGCGGGCCTACGGGTCAAGTGGCTACCGATTTCTCGAACGAAAGCATCAAGGCGTGGCGCACCTTGGGGCTTGGCGCTTGCGCTGAACACAAGCTCGTCGAGACGGTCAGCCGCAGGGCAGAGCGGACGGGGTTGTCGCACTGTGCTGCCTCTGACTCAAGCCTTGCAAGCTGTGGTTGCCACCACGTTCGTGGACCGGTGCGGCCTTTTTCTTCTCTCTTCTTCTTCCAAATCCATCCGGGTTTCTCCTCTTTCGAAATGGAGTCGAACCAGGAGATAACCGTGAAACCCGGCCAAGAAGAGAAAAAGGGTGGGAGGCCGCGCGGGGAATGGATCGTTGCTCAGGCCTTACGTTCAGCATGCTGAACGTACTAACGATTTCAGCACGTTAATTTTCTTAGTTTCTTTTTGTACACATGCTGAATCAGTACGTGTACACGTGCTGAAATCGGTACGTTATCAGCACGTACTATCTTTTCTGCAGTTTCTTCTGGTGAATCAACCGCAGTACCGGGGATTCCGGTCGGCAGATCCTGCTGTTGCTTACCACCGCGACACTGGAGGGTTGAGGCCGGAGAGGAGGCAGAGGCAAAGACATGCAACATTGGCAGGTGAGCCCCCTATGCTCTTTTTCTTTTTTGCCTGACCCTACGTACTGATTCTCAGCAGGTATTTAGCTCCAAGACTAAAGAGCTGCGTAAGCCCTGTCGTTGCTGTGGTCCGCGGGTTCTTCGGTGCGTTCTCGCGACGAATTTGGTTGCATTGTTAGCTGTCTCCAAAGACCCTACCCGCGTCAACACAGCCGTAGCGAGGGCCTGCGGAAGAAGATGCCGAAAGGTACCGCCGTTGGCCCCGCAAACCCGAACCCGCAAACCCGCATACCATGAAATTCGTCCTTGCAAACCCCCAAGATAATCAAAAAAGTATTCCGTACCTCAAAGATATTCTGCAACAAATTCGACTTTGCATCACTAAATTCGTCCTTAACATCACTAAATTCGACCTAGCATCACTAAATTCGAGGGTTCGGTGTCACCAAATTCGGCGCTGTGTCACCAAATCCGGTGCCACCAAATTCGACGCTGCATCACTAAATTCGGCCTCTACCACCAACTTCGGCATCTACCACTAAATTCGGCCTCGCATCACTAAATTCGGCGTCACCAAATTCGGCGCAGCATCACTAAATTCGGCGCAGCATCACTAAATTCGGCCCGTCCGGCCTTTCGGCGCAGCCTCGACGTGACGTTTCTAGGTTGCTCAAGGAGGCCTTGGCGGACGCGGTCTGGACGTCGAATTATCAGCGTGTGAGAGACTTCAAACCTTCAGGGCTTGTCGCCCAATACCTCTTGTCTCTCTTTAGGCCTCACTCGACCCCCCTAGACGCATCGTAGGTGCTCAAACAAGCTTGCTAGAAAAGGAGGAAACGGTAACCTCTCTCTCGTCGTGTTTAAAGGTTAGGGGTGTAGGAAGTTCGTCCTTCTTCTTTCTGTCTTCTCCGGTACTTCTTTTGACAGAGAGGGTTTGAAGGTCTCGTGTGCTGTGGGCCCTTCCTTCTTCCAGACTGTTTCGAGTTTTTAAGGAACCGTGTTTTGTGCCTGCGGTCGACAGTCAAGGCGGGTTCTCATTGTTCGCGGGCTAGGGTCAGCAATCAATATACCATGCAGGGTCAAAACCTTGTGTCTTGCGGGGCGCCGACGGCCCCCAAGAAAAAAAAATTGGAAAAAAAAAAAAAAGAATTGCTCAACATCAAAGATCACCGCAGTATTTGTTCCATTTTTTTTTTTTTTCCCCGACGACAACTTGTGTCAGACTAGCCTACCCGAAGGCAGTTGGTTTCTTTAGGCAAGGTTTCTCTGCCGGCGGAAGTTGTTTGGGTTAGCGTTTTTTTTTATACCCCGTTTTTTTCCAGAAAAAATGGGTGGCCATTTTTTTGGGGGTCTAACCCCCTGTTACAAAAAAGACGCAAGGTTTTGACCCTGCATGATACCTCACCGTGTGACGGAACCCTTGCTGGAGGCTAGTCTCTTATAATGCACACTCCAGGAGAACCAGAAGAATGGAAGAGTCAATTCCAATGACACTGCGTGACAGGGATTGGCATGTTTTGCTAGCGTCTAGTCAACCTCCACGACAGCCTCGGAAACTTCTTCCAAAGAAGAAGCGTACGTAAGTACAAAGGAACCGCGGAATCTGAGTGTCTGCGTAGGGAACAGAAAAACCCGAACGACTCACTGGACAACTGTGCCGGTATCGATTTCCACCAGATCCGACAACCGAGTTATCCATCGCAGATGAGCGGTCCACGTAAGCTCATCCTTCCGCTCTAGAGAGTCGACCCTGATAACAACTATACATAGATGGCCGGTTGATAACGTTATATAACGTTATATAACGTTATAACGGTGATAACGTTATATAACGTTATATAACGCTATATAACGGTCGAAAACGCAAAATAACGGGAAAAATAACGCAAATAACGGTTTTTAGAATTTTTCCGATTTTGGCCATGTTTCCAGATTTTTGTCATTTTTTCCTCATTTTGGTCCATTTCGGCCATTTTTTCCGATTTTGGCCATTTTTGCCAGATTTTGGTCAATCTTTGCCAATTTTTCCAGATTTTTGCCGATTTTTTCAGGTTTTGGCCATTTTGCCGATTTTTTCCAGATTTCGGCAATCTTTGCCGGTTTTTCCAGATTTCGGCCATTTTTGCCGATTTTTCAAGATTTTGGACAATTTTGAGATTTTGGCCACTCTGGCCGATTTATCCAGATCAGTCAATTTCGGCCATTTTTTCCGATTTTCCAGATTTCCCGATTTTCCAGATTTTGGCCAATTTTTCCAGACTTTTGCCGATTTTTGGATCCCGGTCACAAAAACTGTTCGGAAACAAACCCTGGTCCGAAAAGAATTCGTAGTAACCGGTCCTCAGGGGTCCGTGTAGCCCCTCCCCAGAGCTTTTTCTCTTTTACTTATTTTCTTGCGGACTTCCACCCAAGCGCGACAAACGCGATCCTTCCGGATTCACATGACTCTTTCACTGTGCGATGTTGTTCTTGGGATGTGGATGTCTGCAGTTTTGGGTTTCCGGCGCGTGTCCCTCAGTCGGTGGCCCGTAACGGTCGTTTGCAGTGTCCTTCGTGAGGCAGCAGATGTCACCAGCATGATCCGGCCACTGGAGTCCAACTTGTCCAAGCTTGTCCACTCGGCAGACCGTTGCGTACTATGCCAGTCAGACAAGGTCCCAGTACCAAATATGGGTGCATGATGAGCACGAGACATGCAAAGTCGAGCAGTCACAGCTGGCGCTTCCCGTAGAACCCAGCCAGCCCGGGGTCGGTTTTCTTGATCCGGTCGATGAATCGTTGTTCCGGGCTCTTACTTGGTGGTTTCGTGACAGGGAGAACGCTGGGGCCAGTCAATGCCAGGTCGCGGGACAAGGCCTCGACGCGCAGCGTTTCCGCCACCTTCTTCCTTCCGCGTCGCGCCTTTGCAACCGAGGCGCTGCTGCTGCTGCTGTTGCTATCCGTACTTTCGGCGCGAGGCCGTTTGCGCTGTGTACCTGGGGTCTTCGGCTGAGCTTTAGGTTGAGCCTTCGGCTTCGGCTGGACCTTCGGGGAGCTTTTCGCAGGCATAGTCGATATTCCCTTTGGAAAGACTAGTGTGGCTGAAATCGAAGCGGGTGGGGCGGTACACGTGTTTTTGTGTTTCCGACGATCCCGAATGGGCGTACAGATTGGTGTCTTTCGACCTTTTTTTTTTTCCGCGCACGGACTGCCTGTTCGAGCTTGTGCGGGTTTAAGAAACTCAGACAAGAATAGCTCTGGTGAGGGGCAGGGCATAAATGACCAAAACCCTGGAAAAATCGGCAAAAACGGCCAAAATGGGCAAAGTCTGGAAAACATGGCAAAACTGGCCAAAAATGACCAAAACCTGGAAAAATCGGCAAAAATAGCCAAATTTTTGAAAAACATGGCAAAAATGGCCAATCCTGGCCAAATCGGTAAAAACGGCCAAAATGGGCCAAAATCTGGAAAACACGGCAAAACTGGTCAACATTGACCAAAATCTGGAAAAATTGGCAAAAATAACCAAAATTGGCCAAAATCTGGAAAATGTGGCAAAAATGGCCAAAAATGACCAAAATCTGGAGGACAGTGTGACCTCCCATGGACTGGTAAAAAACCGTTATATAACGTTATATAACGTTATATAACGTTATTATAACGTTATATAACGTTATTATAACGTTATATAACGTTATTATACCGTTATTATAACGTTATATAACGTTATATAACGTTATAACGGTCAAATAACGTTATTTTTCGACCAAAAATGGCAAATAACGGTTTTATAACGGTCAATAACGGTTTTTCTGGATTTAGGGGGGGGGGGTAACAAATAACTCCGGGAATAACGTTATATAACGTTATATAACGTTATATAACGGCCATCTATGACTATATGGATGATGCCGAAAATAAGGGAACAAGCATTGTTCCCTTATTTTCGTCGTGTGCACCACGCAGCCACGTGGACAAGTGCTATCAAGGGTCGTGTCCATCGACTATCAACCGCCACGTTTGCACGTTTTGACAAACGTTCGCGTTTGCAGAATTCATGTCAAAAACGTTGGAGATGCGTTCAAATCTTAATCATTGCTCCTTCACTGGGGTTCATGGTTGAGACGTCTGGACCCATTCGGATCGTCCAAGCTTCTGTTGCGAGACGGCTTGCCGGCTGCATCACTGCGGCCCCCGATACCCTGCCCGCGTAGCTCGAGTGTTCACAAGCCGATTCCACCCTCGGATCACCACTGCAGGCGCAGCCAGCGGATCGAACACGTTTGATTCACGTTTGGCGGACACATAAAGGCGGACCATCATCAGCGCGGAACCTGAGTGTCTGCAGACAGGGCAACGCTGTGAGTCTGGTTTGCCAGGCGGCTGTTCGCAGGTCGTCGCAGCCAGGACCACCCGTGCTACCAGAGCACAGGCGAATCCGTCACGGGGAGGCCGCGTGTCTGAGCAATCAGTTAAATAATGCAGGGCCCCCCGCTCTGATTTGTGACTGCGACAGCACTGGCTTGCCTTCTGTTTACGGTACCTGCGAAGTAAACTCCGTAGAGCACAATCGACATGGGATTGTCGTGTGTGCAGCCCCAACGGTTGGAGAACCAAGAAGGAAAAGAGTGCGAAGAAGTAATGGTGAGTGCGGGGGGGGGCTTCATTGGGGAGAAACAAAGTATAAAAAACAGGCGAGAGTGAGAGAAAATACTCGACGTAGCTGCGTTGACTCCGAACGGAAGGGAGGGTAGTACAATACAAACAAACTGTGATTTGTTCTTCGCTTATACCACCGTGTGTTGTTTTGTTCACTCAGGATACTTTTCCCCGTGTTGTGTTTGTGCGTCGTTTAGGTCTAGACCTGCATGACCTCACGTCCGTTACAGCACTTGGGATCCCTTCGGTTCTTTGTCTGGAAGCTTCGTCGAGCACTTCACTCCAAGCTGGTGCTTATGTAAAAGAAAACGGGAGCCCCCCAGATTGTTACGTTGCCTTCAGATCCGAGACGGAGTTGTGTTGGCCAGTTGAACATGGTGTGAGGCCGTCCATTAGCCACAGGGCGATGTGCGAGAAACCCGAACCGTTCCGGGCTGAAAGTCGAAGCTCGCGTGACATCCAGGGACCGCCCAAACTTCTAGCGTTTATTGTGGTTTAGATGTTCGGTGTTTTTGGGTCTCCGGATGACCATTGAGGCTGGGAGTCGGGTAACTTTAGAGTGAAAGTTCGCTTGAAACTCCGGGGTTTTAAAGTCTCCGGGTGACCTTCGTCATTATGGGAAGATATCCTTTGCGCTCTGAGTGTCGTAAGAGTGGTAGTTACACGAGGTAAGAGAATCGGTGGGTACCTTGCTTATTGGTCATTGGTGGTTTCGGCCATTGTCCACATACCTTACTTACGATAGGCCCTCCTCAGTTATGGTGCCGCAGGAGGTGACTGTCTGTCTTCTTGGTACCGTCTGACCGTCTCTTTTCGTGAATTTGTGGTGGTGCTTATGGTTTCGCGCAATTTTAGTGAAAGGGTAGATACCATTTCACACTTTAACTACGCGCTAGCGAAGTTTGTACGATGCGCCCGACGCTGAGAAGGAACTCGCTATGCATTTAATCTGTTCTAGAGTTGTAGTTCGCTTGAGAATCCGGGATTTAGAGTCTCCGGGAGACCTTCGTCGAACGGGTTCTTTTAGAGCTAACACGTACTGGGGGGGGGCATGCGTGGCTCCTTTCGTGTACACTATACTTGCTTGCTTTGGCAAGTCAGGTTCGAAACAATTTGTGACCGACACCAAGATCTCACTAGGTTAGGGGAGTGTTCTTGGGCTCCCCATGTCTTACGAGTTATCATTGAGTTCTTTAAAGCGCAAGTGCCATCAAGGCAGGTGAGCACTGTAAAAGTGCAGGAAACAAAGTTGAGCAGGAGTTGCCCTGTAAACCTGTCCGCACGTTTCTAGCGTATATAGTGGTTTAGAGGTTCGGTGTTTTAGGGTCTCCGGTTGACCATTGAGGCTGTGAGGCGGGTAGTATGAGGGCTGTAGGTATGCTTATACGCCTTAACTACGGCTAGCCATGTTTGTAAGTGTTGCGACCGACACCAAGAAGAAAGTTCCCTTTGAATTTAGTCTTGGGCCTCCCACGCGCATGCATGTTGAGCAGGGGTTTTCTGTTGCAATGTGCAGGGCCGCCGGCCAGACGCATTGGAAAGTGTTATTGGGGAACTGAAGACAACCTCACCGGCACAATTTTTTTCGGACTCTCTTCGAAAGAATCAAAATCCGGGAGCAGTCTGTCCCTGCGGAGACACAAGGATGCTAGAAGAACCTGCCCTCACGGAAGCTAGAGAGGGAGAGAAGATTCTATTCGAAGTACCGAAATCGCTTTTTCAGTTTTTTTTTTCCAGGTTTCCGTTGTTCGGTGGCGCTCGTTTGTAGTGCAGTCTCCGGTCGGTCGTACTTTCTCAGAGAAAGTTCGCTTGAGAATCCGGGGTTTGAAGTCTCCAGGGACATCGTCGAAAGGGTTCCTTTGAGGTATCGTATACTGGTATGCACACATCTTATCTGTAATCTGGTAATCACAGTGCATGTGCGTGTGCGTGTGTATGTGTGTGTCTTCATTGCCTGTTGCCGACTATTCGACTTATTTAGAGCGCGCTCTCATTTCTTATTTTACCTAGGTGTGATCCGGTGGCCTTACTTGCGTGTACTCGGGGAAGTTCACGAGGTACGTACAAAATGCAAGAAATCGCCAGAAATCGATTATTGGAGTGCACACGGGGTGTACTTGGGAAGTACTTGGAAGGTTCTGAGGAAGTTCATGGGAAGTTAAGTTTTCTCCTGCGGATCACACACCACACCTGTTTGTGTCTGGTCGTCATCCGGTATTCTTGCAACCGACACCGAGTTCACGTTCGTTAGGAATGCGGTCTCGGGGTTCACAAAAAACCTGCCATTATTTTCTATTTTTACTGGTGTGTCTCGGGACACAGGTATCGGGGTGAGTCTGCCCGGGAGTCAAGCTTCACGTGTTCGATGGTACTGCAGAGCCATGCTCGGCCGTGCAGCAATTGCTAAGGAAACGCGTGAACTACCCGGATGAAGAGATCTGAAGGGACACGTTGACGATCCTGTTGACCATGTCCACAGGCCCGGATGATGCAGTCGTCTCTTTTTTGAAGGAAGGCTTAACCCTCGAAATGCGCACCTCGAACACCCGACCAGCTTCGGGTGTTCGAGGTGCGCATTTGAAAGATCTGCCACGAAATCTTTCACATGCCCCTCGGTTCCCATCTTTGACCTACGAAACCCCCTTATTGAGTATGACCCAAGGTTTGCCCTCAAAAGTCCATTTCCCAAAATTAACCCACCCGTATGTGGTTAACGTGCGTGTCTTGTGGTTGTGCATGAGGGAAAGCAGCGGAGATCTCATTCTCTTGCATCGGGCCGTACTGTCAACCGCAATAGGGTGGACCTACGGGCCAAGTGGCTACCAGTTTTGCAGACCAAAGCATCAAGGCCCGGCGGACCTTGGGGCTTACGGGTCCGCAGAGACAGTCAACCACAGGGAACATCGGACGTAAGGCAATCGCCGAAAGATTGTTGGTGGTTGTGTTTGTGCGATTTAACCTACATGTGTTTCTGGTTAAACCGCTGCCTACATTATTTTTAGCTGTAACAAAAAATGTCTCGCAAAAAAATTTACTTGTGAGGATTTTCGCCGTGTAGAGACAGTGAAGCACAAGGCAAGAGCGGACGGGGTTGTGGAACGTTCCTGACTTCGACTGCAGTTTTGCACTAAGTGGCGCATACGCTCTTGTCCCGGAGCAAACTTCTTCTCTCTGGTGGACAAGCGATGGCACTGAGTACAAACCAGCGTGCCTAAAGCAGGTTTCCGCCGTGAACGATAGAGCATAGAGTCACACGGTGGTGTCAATGAAGGCAATGAATGGCAGATTCGAAAGAGAACGTTGACGGTGTGCCTTCGCGACAACGTGTTTTCCTCAGAGATGCCTTCGCGACACCGTGTTTTTCTCAGAGATGCCTTCGCTACAACGTGTTTTTCCTCAGAAAACGTTGACGTTGGCCACAATGTGTTTGTTGGGGGATCGGCGACCGCAACTGCTCAACGGACCACACCTAAATCATACAAAAGAAATTGCGCCAGGGTTGCGTCTGCCTCTACTGCCTGGGCCGGTCCTGCTGCTGGCCCCACTGCTGGCCCGCCGCGAGCCGCAGCGCGCCCTGGGGCTGGTCGGCCGGCGGCTGCTGGTAGCCTTGCAGGCGCTGCTGGGCTGCCAGCTGCTGGGCTGCAAGCTGCTGAGCTGGAAGCTGCTGCTGCTGCGGCCACTGTTGCTGGATGTGCTGCGGGTGCTGCGGGTGCTGCGGGTGCTGTTGCGCACGTTGCGCCTGCAAAGCCTGCTGCTGCTGCTGCTGCTGTTGCTGCTGCTGCTGCAGGAGCTGTTGCTGTTGTAGCAGCAGCTGCTGCTGCTGCTGCTGCTGCTGCTGCTGCTGCTGCTGCTGCTGGACGTGCAGCTGCTGGATCTGCTGCTTGCGCAGCTGGAGCTGCTGCTGCTGCTGGAGGAGGGCGTGGCGCTGCTCCTTTTCGGCGCGCAGCTGGACCTCCATGTGCTGCTTCATCTGCGCCTGCTGCGGGGTCAGCTGCTGGCCCTGCTGCAGGGCGGCCGCGACGCGGGCGAGCTTCTGCTCCGTCCCTTGCACGATCGCCGCGTTGGCGTGCAGCCGCTGCGCCACCACCGCCAGCTGCTGCGCTAGCTGCTCCACCTGCGGGGCCCCTGCCCCCGGCGGCTTCTGCTGCTGCTGCTGCTGTTGTGGTTGCGCCGTTTGAGGCTGCTGCGGCTGCGGCTGCTGCGGCGGCTGCGGCTGCTGCGGCTGCTGCTGCTGCTGCTGCTGCTGCTGCTGGGCCGGCTTGCCCTGCTGCGGGTCGCCCAGGCGCGGGCGGGGCCACTGCGTCGTCTGCGCCCTCGTCACCGGGTCCGTGTGCACGTAGTACGGCCTGCGTGGTGGGGGCGGTGGGAGAATGGAGAAGGGGGCGGGGACGTTGTTATTTTTTGGTGCTGGGGGGGTTTTTTCTTTCCCCCACGCAGTGGTTTTCCGCTTAGCCAACAAAATGAAATTGGTTGGCTAAAAAATTTCACGGTTCACAAAAAGAGGTCAAAAACTTTTCTCTCTACCGATCTTTTTGCATGGTCCGCAGGTTGTGGCTTCCGGCTTGGCGTAGAACTGGGTTGTGAGCTTGCTGGAGAACTGTGTGTAGATGGAATTCCTGTCAGTGTGACGAAGAAAAGAAGAAAAAGGCCGCTCCTGGTCCAGGAACGTGACGGTCAACCACACAGTTTGCAAAGCTTGAGTCGGAGGCAGCACAGTGCTACAACCCCGTCCGCTCTGCCCTGCGGCTGACCGTCTCGACGAGCGCGAGCGCCAAGCCCCAAGGTGCGCCACGCCTTGATGCATTAGTTCGGGAAATCGGTAGCCACTTGACCCGTAGGCCCGTGGCTCTGCAGTACCGCCGAACACGTGAAGCTTGGCTCCCGTGTAGCAGGCTTTCCCTGGTACCTTGGTCGTGTGGCGAAAAGAAGTTTTTTAGCCAGCCCCACTGTCGTAGAAAAAGGTTTTTTAGGCAAAAAAAAATATTTACTGCCGGTCCACTGACTTTTCTGCATCTTTGGAAGGCTACTTTTCTGTACTACAGGCGGACTTTTCTGTACTCAGGACGTAGCGGTTTACCGGTGCGCAAACGGGGGTGGAAGGGCAAGGAAACACATATGTGAGCCATCCTGAGCTGTCTTGAAATGATTTGATGAGCCTAAAGGATAAAAGAAGGTGGCGAGAGCATGCCAGGGCACTAGCCGTCAGACTCGGAAGAGGCCGACTCGGAAGGTTCTCTTGCAATGGACGTTTGCATTGCGGGCATGCTGCCAAGGTTGAGGGTGCAACCTGATCCCGTTGTGATGTCGTCTTCGCCCGGCTTGGGGTTCACCGCTCTGATCCTCCTCGTTGTGCGCATGAATGCGATCAGCTCGGCGTACTTCTTCTCGTACTTGCCTTTGCTCGCCTCCGCGAGGCCTTCTCGAGCCTGGTTGGCTTGTCCCATACTTTCCTTCTTCGATTTTGGCATCCCGCCCCGCCCTCTCCTGGTGCGTAGTAGCTTCAGATGCAGAAAAGTCAGTGGAGCGGCAGTAAAGCCATCTTCCTAACTCGAGAACGTCGTTTTCTTGCACTCGGGTTTTCCAGGTTTGCCACTCGAGCCCTACTACGAGCTCTCGTGGCAATCTGGAGAACCCTCGTGCAAGAAAACGACTTTTCTCTCGTTGAGTATATAGCTATTTTTAGCCACACACAGGAAAAACACTGCCCCCACGTGTGCTTCCACGTGTGGATCCGCAACATGCGGAATCTGATTTATCCCCACCCGCAAACCCCGCAAACCCGTCTTGTTTTTTTTTTTTTTCTCGTCTTGCTCTCCGCTTGTTGTGGAAGCTGCAATATTGAAGATTCCATCATGGTGTGACTACCGTGGGCCTGGACCGTATCTGGGCCGGGGCCCGGGCCCCGGAGACCTTGGATTTACAGGTACCCTCGGACCCCCCCGGCAGGGGTACCTGTAATCCGGGGCGGGCCCTGGAAAATTTCCAGGGGTTTTGGCCCTGAACGATTACCAAAGGAAAAACTCTCTGGTACGAGATGCAATTCGTTTACAATTCCATTCCAGGGCCCCAGACTGTCCTTGAGCTCAACGGATTCAAAAGCGTTCCAAAACGTCCTCGGAATGTATTTTGCGACACAGCCACGAAACCTGAAGGAGGTTTCCAGGTTCTGGCAGGTCTAGCTGGCTGCCTAAAGGGTACCACGGCTCAGGTCACAGGTGGCAAGGTGGGCGGTGAAAAAAAAAACTTTTTTTTTGGGCCGGAATCCCTAAAAATCCGCATTTCGGAAAGTTTTTGTCCCACATTTTTCCTAGGGCATTTTGACCATTTCACCTTAGAGCCTCCGCCCGCTCAGCCCATATGGTAAATGCACGACTGTGAGCTTTTTTTATCAAATTTTATCAAGTTTATTTCTTGATTTTTTCTCGTCTTGCTCTCCGCTTGTTGTGGAAGCTGCAATATTGAAGATTCCATCCTTGGATGGCGTGATTACCGTGGGCCTGGACCCATTCTCGACCCTAGCGCTAACCCGGGGCCCGGGGCCCGGGGCCCGGGCCCTGGAGACCTTGGATTTACAGGTACCCTTGGACCACCCGGTGTGCCAAACTGGTAAGACAACAATCTCCGGCAACGGGCGCAAGTATGGCGCTTCCGTTTGTTTGTGCGCACTAGCGGCTTTTCACCCAGGCCTTACGTTCAGCATGCTGAACGTACTGATTTCAGCACGTGAATTCTCTTCGTTTATTTTTGTACACATGCTGAATCAGTACGTGTACACGTGCTGACATCAGTACGTTCTCAGCACGTACTAACTTTTCTGCAGATTCATCCGGGGAATCAACCGCAGTACCGGGGATTCCGGTCGGCAGATCCTGCTGTTGCTTACCACCGCGACACTGGAGGGTTTGAGGCCGGAGAGGAGGCAGAGGCAAAGACATGCAACATTATGTAACACTGGCAGGTGATCCCTATGCTCTATTTCTTTTTTGCCTGACCTTACGTACTGATTTTCCCCTAAGCCCTGTTTTCACCTGATTTGGTGAGTTGCTTTTAGTACGCTGCCGACTACTAATTTTTAGTACCAACAATGTATTGTTAGCCACTTAAGGACGAACTACCACTATAGGGGTCGTTAATTCAAGAAAGTTCGCGGGTGTCAAGTTCGCGGGTGAGAGGCCAAATAATGGTAGAAAGTGGTTAACACAAAAAAGCAACAGACCGGTTGGTGGCTTTGTCCATGTACTGGGTCCAATTCGGAGGAAGCGGGTCTTCTCGCTGCGCCTGCGGTTGTGGCTGCGGCTGCGGCGGTGGAACTGCGCTTGAGGACGCCTGTGTAAGAGGGGAATGCGAAAACGGGATGTGCCTCGGGAATTTTCGTGTTATTCTGCAGAATATTCCTCTCGCAGGACAAGTACCGGAAGGTGCTACGCAAGATACTTCTCCCGTAGTATTAGTACCAAAAGGCAGCGAAAACGAGCAAACTATTCCTCTCGCAGTCCTAGTACCAAAAGGTAGCGAAACCACGATGCTCCTCCCGTAGTACAAGTACCAAAAGGTAGCGAAACCACGCAGAATACTCCTCCCGTAGTACAAGTACCAAAAGGTAGCGAAACCACGCAGAATACTCCTCCCGTAGTACAAGTACCAAAAGGTAGCGAAACCACGCAGAATACTCCTCCCGTAGTACAAGTACAATACTCCTCCCGTAGTACAAGTACCAAAAGGTAGCGAAACCACGCAGAACACTCCTCCCGTAGTACAAGTACAATACTCCTCCCGTAGTACAAGTACCAAAAGGTAGCGAAACCACGCAGAATACTCCTCTCGTCGTTTTAGTACTAAAAGGTAGCTAAACCACAGAAAAGACTTCTCCGGTACGTATGAACACCCCGGATTCGAAAGCGAACTTCAATTCTAAATATAAGGCCGTCAAGCGACTTATGGCAGCACACCTGCGAGCCCACGTCCGATGCGTCGGCCGACGGGGTGATGGACGTCTGCAAGCGGGCGTCGGGTTTCGCCGGCTCGGCGGGGGCGGCGGCAGCAGCAGCAGCAGCAGCAGGGGCCGGGACGGCCTTCGGCTGCTCGCCGGTCGACAAGCCGGATGCCGGCGGCGGCTGCTGCTGCTGCTGCTGCTGCTGCGGCTGCGCGGCTGGCGCCTTGCTTTCCGGGGCGAAGATGTCGTCGAACCCCGGCAGCGGCGGCGGCTTGTCGCCGGCTGTTGTCGTCGGCGGCGACCGCGGCACCGGCATCATCGCGAGGGTCTGGAAGAACGCGTCCGAGTCGTCGCACGACTTGCCCGCTTTCGGCTCCGGCGGCCGGGGCCGATCCTCCGGCACTGCGGTGAGTGACTCCGCCGCCGGCTCCGCCGGTGGGTCCTTCGGCTTCGGCTCCTCCGCGGGCTTCGCGCGCTTCGACTCGAGGTCCATGAAGAAAAGCGCCTCGTTCGACGCCAAGTCGGCGGCTTGCTGCTCCCAGGGCAAGTCGCTCCGCTTTTTCGCAGCAGGGCCGGAGGGCGCGGACGGTTGTGCGGCACCGGCGTCAGCCAACGCTTTCACCCCGCCGCCATGGACCATCGACGGCGGCATCACCTTCTTCCCGTTGCGGTCCTTAACGGACACAGCGTCCACGAAACCCGTCTCCGACAGGTCGAACGTATTGGAAGCGAACACCTTGACCTCTTGCCGCAAACCCCCGCAGGAGTTGAAGTGCGCGATGTTCAGCGCTGCGGACTCATCGTTCGACAGCACGTCCAGGCACGCTTCAATCGGCGCGTCTCCTGACACCAGAACGAACGACGTGACGCCCTGCTTGTAGCAAAGCTGCATCATCTTCACCGCCAGCGACACCCCAATGCCAGAGGACCGCCCAGGCTGGATCGGGCGGTCTTTCTTCGAAAACGGGCACGAGTCGACGAGGCAGTTGAGGCGGAGGGAGTGCTTCGAGTGGTACTTGCAGGCCCTGCTCTGGCAGTGCGCCGCCGTGTCGCCGACTTGGCCGCGGTCGACGCGGAACCCGCTGAGCTTGGCCCGCTTCAGGAACTCACTCTCCTGCGGCTCCTGCAGGTCGCCGTCTGTGTACAGCGCGATCTTCTGCTTGAACACGACGCCGAACCTCTCCGCCAGCTTCTTCCACAGAGCCTCGACGTCGAGGGTGACGCCCAGCACCTCCTGGCACTCCAGAAGGTACTGGCAGTTCACCAGCAGCGCCGCTTTTCCGCTCATCTTTTCCTGCCCCTGACCCCCCCCCCCCACTTTCTCCAGAGTCTCCTTCAAGTTTGAGGCTAAAAGGTCCGGCAATCTCAATTTAGCGTCTCGAGTTCGATTCGGTACGGACACCTTTTTTCGCTTTGGCTAGCCGATGTTGTGACCAGTGCGGCTGATAACAAGTTTGCACTTTCACTTTTAGAATATGGTACAATGCCAAAACCCCCCCCCCCCCCACTTTCTCCAGAGTCTCCTTCAAGTTTGAGGCTAAAAGGTCCGGCAATCTCAATTTAGAGTCTCGAGTTCGATTCGGTACGGACACCTTTTTTCGCTTTGGCTAGCCGATGTTGTGACCAGTGCGGCTGATAACAAGTTTGCACTTTCACTTTTAGAATATATTTTCTTTTTTTCGCGACGCCCAACTTCGATTGGGGTCTTCGGCATTCACGTCGGCACCGGCCAGCAGCAATTGGTAAATTTGTTGCATTAGTGTGTGGGCCTTTGAAGCGTGGATGATGCCTCTCGCGCTGCTCCCCTTGAGGTTCCTGGCTCATGCCAAAGCGCCGCCGCCCGGGTTAAGGGGTTGCGGCATCAGGCGTGGGCCAGGGCCAGGGAGACTGTTCGGAGGGGTCACCACCCACCGTTCGCGGGCTTCGTTACTTCACTGCCCCCGGCTCTCCCCGGCCTTCGTCATCCCGGGGGAGGGTTCCACGGCCATCTCCCCCCGCGTGGGGAATGGACTGGTGCTGTGCCGCGGGTCCTTCCGTGCGTCCTCGCGACGTCGCCGCTGTCGATGTCACTGCCGCTGTTGCTGCCGCTGCAGCCGCTGTCGGGCGGTTGGTTGACGATCCCGGTCTGCACCCCGCCCGTTGCGCGTCGGCTTTCTTCTTCTCGGCGTTCGCTAGGACGTCCCAAAGGTGGCGGCTGCCGCCGCCGCGTGCGCGACGGTGCGTCGCCCGGTCGTGTCTTGCCCGTGCCTTCCACTTCTCGCCGCTGTGTTGCCACCCCCGTGGGTAATGGGCCTGGGGTCGGAAGCTGCCGGTCAGGACACCCGCCTTCTCCCAGTGGCCGCCCTGGTCGCCCCGTCCTTTGTTCGCCATCTTTTTGGGCACGTGCCGTACGGCGGCGACTTCGAACGCCCGCATCACCGCTTCGAAGGCCTCCCGGTTGTTGATCTGCGGCCGTTTGTTGAGGCCATGGAGGATGGGTCCCCCGAGGCTGGTGAGGTGGTTGACGCGCATCTCGAGGGCCGGGTGGACGGCTTTCACGCGCGCAATCTTGCCCAACCTGCTCAGCGCGGTCCTCATCGCCCACCCTTTCGCGGTCGCCGAGTCGCTGTAGGCCTGTGCCGCCTGTCGCTGTGCGGTGTCCATGGCGCGGTTCGACAGTTCGTCCGCATCCTTGTTGAGCTCGCGAGGAATGTGCACCGGCTCGATCGTCGTCCGTCGGTCGTGCAGCTTCGCCAACAGGTTCTGCGCCTGGTCGTAGTATCGCCGGAGTGTTTCGTTGCACCTCTTCGTGCCCTTTATCTGACCAATGACCAGTTCGCTGTCGCCCTTGACGACGATGGTGCGGGGTGTCGGCGGCACGGGGTCCCGCAGCAACCTCGCCAACACGCTGACGAACCCGACGTATTCCGCCACGTTGTTCGTCGCTCTCCCGGCGATGGGCTTCTCAACTTCCCACTGCTTGACGCCTTTGTCGTAGAAGACCGCCCCGGCTCCCGCGACCGCGCCGTTGGTCCCGTTCCCCCGACTGCCGCCGTCGAAGAACGCCGCCGTCTCCTCTCCCGGCAGCGTGTCCGCCACGGTCCAGCGCTCCTTCGGCTGCCGCTGCGCGATGTTCTCCTGCCTCCGCTGTGTGCCGGCCGGCGTGAGGGTCAGGCCGCTGTGCAGCTCAAAATCGACAGCGAGCTCGAAATACGAGATGGAGGCCTCCTTGCCGGTTTCGGACCACCGCTTCGTCGAGCACCATTCTGCCAGCGCCAGGAGCATCTCGTGGGTGTCCTTCCATGCGTTGCGGTCCGGCCGCGCACCGTCGACGTTGATGGTCTGGCTGGCCGTCGGCCGTTGCGGCTCCCACCCCCACGGATATGTCGACACCTTGAGCTCCTTGCGCCGGCAGTCCTGCTCGAGGATGCCGTCGGCCCGCTGCCTCCCGAGCAGGATCTCGACGCACATCAGCTGCATCCCGGCCGCCAGCTCCCTGCATTCGTCGAAGTCGAGTCCCATCGCGTCCTTGGGCATGACGCCGCATAGAGCCATGCACGGCTTCATCTCGGGCCGCCGAGCGAGCACATTCGGATACGCGCCGCGCACGTCGCTCCACTTGACGCAGTCCCACCACATGTGTTGTTCGTCCTCCGGGACACCCGCGTCGCAGAATCTGCAGGTTGCTTGCTCCCATCGCTTGCCGGTGTGTACCGCGTTGGCAATGACAGCTCTGACCAGGCCCTGCTGGTAGCCGGTGATGGCGCCCTTCTCCAGCAGGTCTCGCGTGGCACCCCCGTCGATGCCGTCCTCGATGCCGAGGAGGGATGCCCTCGTCTTGACCACGTCCTTGTAGCGCATCGTCCGCCCGGCCTCCCGCAGCTCGTGCTGGAAGTTGTGCCGAGCGGTCTGCGCCCGCTGCCTCTCCTCTTTCGTCAGCGGCTCGACGTTCTGCACCACCGTCCATTCGCGCCGCCGGCCCGTTCCTTCCTGCAGGGTGTCGAACCTGGGCCACGTCCATCCGATGTCTGCGATCGCTCGCTCGAGCAGGAACACTGGCCCCTCCTTGCTTCGCCCCGGTGCCTCTGGAGCGCCGGGGGGGCGGTCCCGCCTTGCTTGTCGAGCTGCTCGGATGGCAACAACCAGCGGCGCCAAGTGCGACTGCTTCACCATCTGCTGTGAAAACGTGTTTACCCGCCGATGAATCGCGGCGACACGCGGGTCCAATCTGTGCCCCCGACACAGCGTGTTCAGCACGACGGCATCGCACCTCCTGTTGCCGCCGGTCCACAGCCCCGCCAGGGTAGCAACTCGCAGGCCTTCCATGTACGTCCCCGCCGGTTGCCACACCGAGACGCCGTACAACGCCTTCGCTGTGGCCGACGCAGCCACGTAACCTTCCTTCTGGTCCATCGGGATCGGCAGGCTTCTCGCCCTTCTCGCGATGTTCTTCGCGGCCTCGAACCGGGTTTGAATCCGCCTGCTGGGGGGCGGCGCACCCTTCCCGACCGTAAACATCGCCCCCAGAACGTCGAAGCTTGTCTTCCGCAGTACCTTGTTGCCCTGCACTGTGAGCGTTCCCGGAGCGTCCGCGTTCGTGGCGTAAAAGAACGACTTGCCAGCGTTGACGCCCCCATCGGTCGCGTTGGCGAAGTCCGTCGTGACTTCAGCCACGGCCTTGAGCCCCCTGAGGGACTCCGACATCGCATGAATGTCGTCCAGGTACGCCATCGCCTGGGCCGGTGTTGTCAACGCCCCCACGGCCCGCACCCAGACCGCGATGAGCGCGTTTAGGAACAGCACGCTGAGGGGGCACCCTTGTAAGATGCCATTCGTCGCAACGAAAGGCTCCCCGACTGCCCGCGCCGTCTTGAAGTGGCGCTGCATGCTTCCGTACACCGCCTTCATCGCCCTCAGTACCCCCAATTTGTTGCATTAGTGTGATTGTCAGGCCTTCGACTACCCTGAGCAACGCACTATAGCAGCAACTCCTTCACGACGCTTTCGTGTTCATAGTAGCAGGCGGGCATGAGTGCATTCAGACCATCATTGCCTGCAGCATTCACATCGGCACCGGCCAGCAGCAGTTCTTTCACCACGGCCAGATGGCCACCCTTACTTGCTAACATAAGCGCAGTCTGACCATATGCGTCAGTCGCATCGACAGCAGCATGTCCTCCGCTTTCCTGCAGCAGTCGTTTGAAGACGTCTAGTTGTCCTTGGCGGCTTGCAAGGATCAGGTCCGTGGTCCCCGCTGAGTGCTTGGACAGAGTCGTGATGGCAGCCATACTTTTACAGTCCCTGTTCCACCGCCCCTTGATAGTTGAGTGTGGTCAATCCTTCAGAGGGGTTCAGCTGTGCAGCTGAACCCCACAGACAAGACTCCCCCTACCTGACTCTGTACTTGGCTGCAAAAACTTCTCTTTGGTGGTCATCCAGGATAACACGCTGCGGTAGTAAACTAAAAGGGTTGGGCGGAATACTCCCCCTACCTAACTCCGCTGAGAACTTGCTGAATCAAAAGTTAGCTGATGGCTACAAGACAAGAAGTCCTATTTTTGCATTTGCCGTTTACTTGTCGTAAAAGTCAAGAAAATGAGGTGCGATACTTTTGGAGAGGGCGCGCGGTCGTAGGCGGCGCCGTCGAGGGCGATGATGAGCACGGTGTCGTCTGACGACACGCCGAGCATGAAGTCGGCGACTGTCTGCGGGTGGTCGCAGGGAGGGCCGCTGCCGCTTCTCCTTCGCCACCGCCGCCAGCAGCCGCAGGCCGTCGGCGGCCACCGGAGGTCGATGGGTTCAAACAGTCGTCGTAGCCTTCGATCATCGCCAGGCGCTCGAAGGCGCAAGCTAATAGCAAAGCTTTTGCTGGCTATACGCTCGACACGTATTTGCTGGCTATAAAACCCCGGATCCCTAAGCGAAGCTACACTCTAGAAAGGCTTCTAGATGGCTTTTAGGCAAGTTGTAGCTACTGAAAACATCTGACTTCAGGTGGCTATAAGCTGAGTAGAAAGCTAGCTATTTTTTTTTTTTTTTTAACATTCGTCTACATGAAGAAAATGAGGTGCGATACTTTTGGAGAGGGCGCGCGGTCGTAGGCGGCGCCGTCGAGGGCGATGATGAGCACGGTGTCGTCTGACGACACGCCGAGCATGAAGTCGGCGACTGTCTGCGGGTGGTCGCAGGGAGGGCCGCTGCCGCTCGTCGCGAGCGCCGGCTCGCACGCCGGGTAGCGCCTCGCGACCGCGTCGCAGACGGCCTCCATGCAGGCCGGCATCCCGGGGGGCCCCGGCGTTGACGCACGAAACGAAGATCTTCGTGACTTCGGCCGGCCCGCGCTGGCGCCGCTTCGCCTTCGCCACCGCCGCCAGCAGCCTTGAGGGACTTGTTTCTGGCGCTCAGAATTGGGTTTCAGAACTTAACAGTGGGTGGAACTCAGGCATCACAATAAGAGCTGTCGGGCTTTTGAGCACCTGCCGCCAATCGTGTGTGTGTCCGGCCTTCGTCCTTTCACGACGCTTTGTAGCCTTAACGACTGGCGAGACTCAGTGACGTGGCACCCTAGCTTGTCTGCAGCATTTACGCTGGCGCCTGCCGTCAGCAATTTTTTCCGGGACTCTGACCCTCTGCGGACACCCGATTCCATGAGGGCAGTCCCCCTATTTTAGCACGCCCTTACCCCCGTCGGGATCACGCCGTTTCCGGTTGAGTGTCAGCTGCCTGCAAAAGAAGTGCCACGATGCCTTCGAAGCCCGAGCAACGGGCGAACCTGAGTGCGGTCCAGCCTTCGTAGTCTACGGCATACACGTCGGCGCCGGCCGAGAGCAGATCTTCCACGACGCCTTCGTAACCTCGGCGACTGGCGAGGATGAGTGCGGTGTTGCCGTCTTTATCTGCATTATTCACGTTGGCGTCGGCCGCCAGCAGCTCTTTCACGACGCCTCGGCGGCCACTCAGACTGGCGAGGCTGAGTGATGTGGCACCCTGCTTGTCTGCAGCATTCACGTCGGCCCCTGCTGTCAGCAGGCCTTTCACGACGCCTTTGTGGCCGGCTGTACTGGCGAGAATGAGTGCGGTCCGACCGTTGCTGACGGCTGCATCCACATTGGCGCCGGCAAGCAACAGGTCCTTCACGACGCTTTCGCGGCCATGCAGGCAGGCATGCATGAGTGGGGTGCCTTGCTTGTCCGCAGCATTCGCATCAGCACCGGCCAGCAGCAGTTCTCTCACCACGGCCACGTGGCCATCGCTACTTGCGAGGATAAGCGCAGTGGAACCAAATTCGTTAGTCGAATCGACGGCAACGTGTGCTCCGCTTGACCGCAGCAGTCGTTTGACGACGTCCACATGTCCTCGGCAGCTTGCAAGGATCAGGCCCGTGGCTCTAGACTTGCGATAGCCTGCAATATCCGTCAGGCTAGCCATACCCTTTGCAGTCCCCCCGTCCCTTTATCCGCACCTGATGCTCGAGTGCGGCCAATGGCTTCGTGGTGCGGCATTCAAACCGGCAGCAAACAGTTTTAAATTTGTTGCATTCGCGCGTGGGCCTTTGAAGCGTGGATGATGCCTCTCGCGCTGCTCCCCTTGAGGTTCCTGGCTCATGTCAAAGCGCCGCCGCCCGCGTTAAGGGGTTGCAGCATCAGGCGTGAGGGCCGGGAGTTGCGGCGTCGGCAGTAGAGAGTGCCGCCGCGCTGCGGGGGACGGAAGGGTCCTCCGCAGCACGTCGCCGCACTCTTAAGGTAGCCAATCTCGTCTTCCAATTAAAGACGCGCATGAGTGGACCAATGAGATTCCTTCTGTTGTTCTGAAACTGTCAGCGGAGAAAGAAGACCCTGTTGAGTTTGACTCTAGTCTGACTTTGTGCAGTGACACGAGAGGTGTAGAATAGGTGGGAGGCCGCAACAATGAAATACCACTACTCTTGTTGTCGCTTTACTTATCCAATGATGGGAAGACGGCAGCTGCTCCCTTGTGGGGTTAGGGTCTTCGGATCCGTAGCTTATCCGTTTCCAGCGACAAACGTCGCGAATCCTCGTTTGGAGACGCCGCGCGATCGATCGTTGGTGAGTCTCCCGGGCCGGGGCCGGAGGGTTCCTCGCTCGTCTCACAACGATCTAGTAAGGGACTGCATTAGTACTATCGTCCCTCGGGACTACTGACAGGCCTTCAGGGTTCCTCGCTCGTCTCACAACGATCTAGTAAGGGACTGCATTAGTACTATCGTCCCTCGGGACTACTGACAGGCCTTCAGGGTTCCTCGCTCGTCTCACAACGATCTAGTAAGGGACTGCATTAGTACTATCGTCCCTCGGGACTACTGACAGGCCTTCAGGGTTCCTCGCTCGTCTCACAACGATCTAGTAAGGGACTGCATTAGTACTATCGTCCCTCGGGACTACTGACAGGCCTTCAGGGTTCCTCGCTCGTCTCACAACGATCTAGTAAGGGACTGCATTAGTACTATCGTCCCTCGGGACTACTGACAGGCCTTCAACTACCCTAAGCAGCGCTCTGTGCTGCCATTAGCCGTGCTTACGCACGTGGACGGGACCACCGCGAGAAGGTTGGCAACTCCGATTTAGATCCCCAACCGTTGGAAGTTGGCACCGGCCGCCAGCAATTCTTTCACGACGCTTTCATGACACTTCCAGCTGGCGATACCAAGTGCAGTGGAACCGTCGTTGTCGGCAGCATTCACGTTGGCACCGGCCGATAACAATTCCTTCACGACGGTCACATGTCCTTCTTGACTTGCCATCATAAGCGCACGGTGTCCTCTGTAGTTACTTGAGTCGACAGCTACTTTGTGTGCACCGCTCGTCCGCAGTAGTCGCTTGACGACATCTACGTGTCCTTGATAACTTGCAAGGATGAGACCCGTCGCCAGGTGTTTGAAATATGTATCAATATCATCGATGGCAGCCATGCTTTTTCAGTCCCTCTATCCCCGACACCTGCTTGCTGAGTGCGGTCGATCTCTTCCGGAGGTGTGTTGTTTTTAAATAGGCGCTGAAAACTGTTCCCAGTATCTTTCCAATAAAGCAAACGACGACCACTTCCGTGTGAGGTCTTTCTTCGTATATGCTCTGTGAAGAGTTCTTGCATTAAAGACGCATCCAATGCGTTGCTCGTCGTTAAGTCGACCATCAGTATTTGAAATTGTTTGCCGTTTCTGCCATCTTTGTCAAGAGCTGCAACTCAACTATTCTCTTTTGGTGGAATGCCCTTATATCCCACTCAAAACAACTTTGTGCCCTTATAACCCACTTCAAACAAATTTTGTGCCCTTATATCCCAATCTGGGATATAAGGGCACAAAATTTGTTTGAAGTGGGATATAAGGGCACAAAATTTGTTTGAAGTGGGATATAAGGGCACAAAATTTGTTTGGGGTGGGATATAAGGGAAATTTACCATTCTCTTTTACACACGCTTTCCCCCTCCGAGGGCTCTTCTCTCGCTGTCGGTTCGTCTTCTCTCGCAACCAACTGCCACCCTATGTATGCGTATGCAGGTTTGGGTGCATACTATGCAGCCGTCTGCGGCCACCATAGATCTAAGCGTAGTGGTCAAACGATTCGCATGCGATAATAAGTTGGTAAATTTCCCTTATATCCCGCCCCTAACAAATATGTGCCGGTTATATCCCGGTTCAAAACAAATTTGGTGCCCTACTGTCAGTAGTACTGTGTCTACTTTGTTTGTACGTGCCGGGGGAGGACTAGCCTGTTAGTGAGTGATAGTGAGTGAATATGATCGATAGGCTAAACCTCTCCCAAACACGCTGCCAGCGTTCTCTTTCGTGTTTACAATTAATTGTTATTACGAAAAAAATCGAAAAGAATTCGAATAAGATTCAAAAGAAATTCCCACTTCGGTCGCGGTAAAGTGTTACAAAGCCTTCGGCTTTCAGATCCGGATACGCTTTATGCAACATGATAGTTAGAGGTCACTTGAAGGATACCTGTGTGCAGCGTTCGAAAGAGTTTGCGTATCTGGAGTCGTATTTTTTTTGGGGGGAAGGCCCTTTTGACCCTGTATTTTTTGAGAAGATTTTTCAAAGATATTCGTCGATTCCTGATATTCGTCCAGCGTAATTGTTGTCCAGATTACTGACCGTGAGAAAGGGTTCCAAGTACAAGCTGTCAATTCTGTCTGAGTGCGCGACACAGTTTACCGATAGCCACCGCGTGCCTTCTGTGCCAGGGGTCGGATACGTTTACTTGCTGACCGGTGCTAACGTTGTAGAAGGCCCACCTATCAGCCAGAGTTCAGCTCCACAAGGTTCGTTTCGCTAAGGCAACTCATGATCACTTCGGTGTGAGGGATTAGTCCTGCTTGAAACTACTTGTGGCCGCCTGGTAGGCTAACAACAAGGTGGCAGCTCTCCTCAGTACATCACGCAAGAATGGCTGATTCCTACCCGGAGTCATCAACTGTCTTGTGCCCACACAGAAGCGCGAACTGAACGCAAGGACCTTCCAGACGTGGAACACTGTACGGAGAGAAGATCACACAACGGAGCGTCCTCCCCGGTTCTGGGTTCGGTTCCGAGTTTGGAAGGTTCGGTTTTGGGTTCGGTTTCAAAACCGACCCCAAAACCGAACCCTTCCAGAATTTGGGACCCAAATTCTGGACCCAAATTTTAGACCCAAATTTTGGGTCCGAAATTGGGACCCAATATTTGGACCCAATATTTGGACCCAATATTTGGACCCAATATTTGGACCCAATATTTGGACCCAATATTTGGACCCAATATTTGGACCCAAATTTGGGACCCAAATTTTGACCCAAATCTTAGACCCAAATTTTGGGTCCAAAATTGGGACCCAATATTTGGACCCAATATTTGGACCCAATATTTGGACCCGATATTTGGACCCCAAATTTTGACCCAAATTTTGGACCCAAATTTTGGACCCAATTTGCACCTGCCCTAAAAACCCGGTTCAAAACAAATTTGGTGCCCTTATATCCCGAACCGGGATATAAGGGCACAAATTTGTTTTCACCGGGATATAAGGGCATTACACCTAATAAGTATCGCGTTACCGCACAAGATTGTCGCATATAATCGGCATGCGATAACATGCGACAGTCCACCATACTGTATTTGCCCCGGTTTTAATCGTGCTGCGAATGAAAATGCGATAATCGGCGCCAAAATCCCAAATGCGATAGTATGCGATAATGCGAATCGAGAGAGAGAGAGAGAGAGTTTGAATAGAGCATCTATTTGGTATCGGAAAGTAGGTGCGAGATCAGGCAAACCTTGTGCGCTAGCTTCGTTTAACCGTGAATCTAATAATCAGGGCTTACCCCACATTCTCGCTTTCATTTTTATTTCCATTCTCCTCCTAATCATACACTACCCTCCGGGAAAAATGCCGGTACACACGGGTAGCACGCGCCGCCGGGCCGCACGGACCAGCCATCGGCTGATGGATCCTGACTGGGCGGCGGCTGAGGAAGCTGCCGACAAGGCCACCCGGGAGTGGCGGGTATGGAACCCTTGCGAGCCCGGGGAGTCGGCGGCCCCCCGTTCGCCGGCGGGAAAGGGGGAGAAAGCCGGTCGGAGCTGAAGACCGGCATGGAACGGTCGTCTGGGGACTGGTCCCCCCTGGCCGACTGCAGACTTGAAGGACCTGGCGGGAGTACGACGGAGGCTCTACTCCCGCCTCCGGCTGGCAACGCCGCACAACGCGAAGACCCGGGAAGCGCTTCCACGAATGCACCCGGGCACTCGGAATTAGCTCATCCTACCCTTTGCGACAGCCGTTTCCCGACACGACAGAAACAACCCTTGCCCGACGCCGGCTTCTCGCCTCGGCAGGTCAGGGGGTTGAAGTCGCGACAGGGGGAGGAGGCTTTTCCTCCGGCTCCACCCCCACTTCTACGACCCTCCTACCGCAGTTCCTCTCGGGTACCTCCCACCAGAAACGAGAGGTCTCATTCCGGGCATCGGTGCCCCGAGATCTGCGAGGCCGCTAGACGTCACGGCAGTGCCGCCGATCGATCTCCGCAAGCTCCGGAGCCTCGCCGGCCCCGGGGCCCGCTTGCACGGCTTGCTTGACCTCCTAACGGACGGGCACTCCTTCCGACGGAAGTTGTTGGGCACTCCTCTCGTGCCGGGTCGGAAGAGCGACGCGTTTGCCCGCCATGCGCAGACGCTGGAAAGCCACATTCTCGCTTTCATTTCACCAACCCTGTGACAATTATCATCTTCACCGTTTCTGCCAACGCGACCTTTTCCGAAGAAGAAGAAGAAGAAGAAGAAGAAGAAGAAGAAGAAGAAGAAGAAGAAGAAGAAGAAGAAGAAGAAGAAGAAGAAGAAGAAGAAGAAGAAGAAGAAGAAGAAGAAGAAGAAGAAGAAGAAGAAGAAGAAGAAGAAGAAGAAGAAGAAGAAGAAGAAGAAGAAGAAGCAGAAGAAGAAGAAGAAGAAGAAGAAGAAGAAGAAGAAGAAGAGTTTGAATAGAGCATCTATTTGGTATCGGAAAGTAGGTGCGAGATCAGGCAAACCTTGTGCGCTATCTTCGTTTAACCGTGAATCTAATAACCAGGGCTTACCCCACATTCTCGCTTTCATTTTATTTCCATTCTCTTTTATTCCATACACAACTCACACCCCCTCTTCCCAATGCCTGATTGCGAACACTGTGGAGGAACCTTCGATGCGAAAGGTCTTACCGGGCATCAAAAAGCATGCAAGAAAAGGCAACGAGATGAGGAAGAGGAGGAAAGAGAGGAGAAAGAAGAAGAAGAAGAACACACCGAGGGGGTAGAGCCCGGCCTGGCGGCCGTGTTAAAGGAGCTCCGGCGGCTCAACTCGAGAGTCGCCGGGCTCGAGGCAGGCCAGGCGAGGAGGCCGGCGAGGGCGACCGTCGTGTCGCCCCCATCGGAGGGGAGCGACGACGACGGGGCCGAAGGCCTCGACGAGCTCGACGAGCTCGTGCTCCAGCCGAAGAAGTGGCTGGACTTC